>JAWLRI010000265.1:0-39161 GCA_034781795.1 Crypturellus tataupa
TGCAAGGGGGTTGGACTAGATGACCTCTAGAGGTCCCTTCCAACCTTAGGCATTCTATGATTCTATGATTCTATGATCATCTGTGTTTCTCCCATCCCTACAGAATGATTTTGTGGTTGACTGGGCAAGAGGAACTTTGAATCAAAGAGGCTGAACACTGTTGCAGAGAACCTGGTGCTTCAGGGAGGCCCAAAGTATGTCTTGAACAGCTTGTATCTTATTTCTTATTTTTATTTCTTTCAGGCTTGCTTGGGCCATTCCACTGATGTCCACCAGCAAATGGAAATCCCTGTAATTGCTTTGTCCCTTTCCTGCCCTCCTGATGAAATAAGAACTGTGAAAGATCTTCCATATATTGACCATGGGATGGTAACATGATCCCAGAGCTGGGAAAAGGTAAAAGTAGGGTTTGGAAGAGTTTTGGTACAATCAGTATCAAATACGGAGCACTGGGTATTACTGACTTCTAAACACAGTCCCAACTTACTCTTGCAAGCACAGACACACACTGAAAAACCCTCAGTCAGTGCCTGTTTTTTTCCTAAGAAAGTTGACACAGATGGTAAGAGCTGTTATTTTTATTATTTTGAAATGACTCTAGAAATAAACATTTTTATTTCAAGCCAAAGTTTCAAAACAGGACTTTTTTTTTTTCAATTCAACTTAAAGTGCCCTTTTAGCTTGACTTTGCAGGACCACTCTTTGCTCTAGGGGTTGTTTCCCCTGAGGTTTCTTTCTACTTTTCCCTTTTCTTTTTTCTTCTTTTCTCTTAGTTGCCCCAGGCATCCTTTTCGCTATATCACACCAGAAATCTTGGGAGTTTATTTCACAGTTTAAGAGGAGTGGCAACAGATGCATAAGATCATACAAAAAGTTCAGAGATTATGTTGAAATGTATCTGGATCTACCAGGTTCCCATATCCAGGTGTCTTTGGCTGCAAATTTGCTATCTGCCTTTTGCTAGTCCATACTGATGCAGAATGAAGCAGTTCCTTGCTCTCTCCAGCCCCAAGACTTGTCTTGCTTTATGTCAGTACTAGTGTAATGGGGCAGGCAGGTGGACCAGGGAAGTGGCTTGACTGAAAATGAATTATTTGCAACTAAAAACATATCTTTCAAAACTAATCAAGCTGAGCCCTCTCAAAGGGGCAGGATGGACATCCAAGCTGCAAAGGTGAGATTGTGGGACCGCCCTTCTGGGGCTGGTGTTGTCTGCAATTAGTCACCTGAGGGCCCTGCATGCAGCAGAGGATACAGTGTGTGCAAACCTCATATTAGCGTTGGGTCAGGGACTAAGCAACAGGGAAAGAACAGCCTGGATTGTAACGTGAAGTAGCTGCCGAAGTCCCCGTGGGGTCTGTGAGTACGCAGGGGACATTAATGCACCTCCATTGCATTTTGACATAGCCAGAAGAAGGCTGGTGGGAATATTTGCGCTCCAATCACGGCTCCTGACTGCACTGCAGTGCAGATGTATCCTGAGTCATGTGCCCTTCTTTGTCTCTTATTTATCTGCTTAGATCTCATTACTGAGGATTTGGACTCGGCGGCAGGAAAGCTTTGTCCTTGCTGCTGTTTGGATTTTTTTTTATATATATCACGACCTTTCTGTGTCAGGTCCTAAATGGATATTTCAGTAAAACCAGGGAATCTTATAGCAAACAATAAATCTGTCTGCCGAAGTTCGCAGTTGTCTGCAGGTGCCCGGGCTGCGCTTCGGAGCGGTGAGCTAGGAGACCGCGGGGTTGCAGAACACAGGAAAGGCTGGAGCCTCAGCACAGGGAATTTCATGGGGCTCTACGATCTTGGAGAGAGCTACGTTAGCGTCTATTTGTCGGGCATTTGCCCAAAGCTGATAGCAAAATGTCCCGGAGGCACCAGAGCGTGCTCTATTAAAAGAAAATAACTGATACTAAATGTCACAGTAATTGATCCTGTCTACTTCTAATTACCTTACCTTTTTTTTTTTTCTGGCTCTTTCTCCTGTTTCCTCTTCCCCAGCACCTTCTCCTGCTGTTTATCGAAACTATTCGCATGCATGAGAAAAACGAACCCGCTGAAGCCGCGAGAGACCCTCCGGATTTTCCACTTTGTCACAAGCTGCCAGGTCGCAGGTGGGAGAAGCATGCTGGCAGTGACGTCAGGGCCGCTATATTCGGCCCCGCTGACGACTGCTGGAGCAGCATTTCCACATGAAAAGGAGACAAACGCAAACCACATGGCAGGGGAGAGGAGCGTGTCGTGTCGGAGGGGGAAGCTCTGCAGGAGGCCACCACTCTCCCGCCTCTCTCCTCAGCACACGGTGGCCCCGGCTCCGGACATGGCCTGCGCACGACCCATGTGTGTGTGGGGACACTTCCTCCAGCTGCTGCCCCATTCTCACCAAAGGCCTTTTCGGGCAGTAAGGGGAAAGGCCAGGGTTTTTTTCCTAACACCAACATGTGCTGTAGTGGGGTGGGTTCTACACTTGCTTTGAAGCTCCCACGCTGAGTCCCCACCATTGCCCTTGCGTTGAGGCAGGGTGAGCTTTCCCCCGTCACAGACCCAAGTGGATCCGGATGGCTTGGACAAAAGGCGGGAGGTTTCCCTTTGGATGGGGGAGCCTGGACAGAGAGCCTGGAGCAGATAAATGGACAAATGTGGAGAAAGATGTCAATGCAGAGGAGAAGGACATCGTGACATCCATGCTAAGACAAGCGCAGGAGTCTGGTGGTGGCCTCCCAGGGTCCGTCTGTGTCACTGAAGCCACTGCAGAGCCCGTGTTTCCACCATGAGCTTCCTTTAGGCTGCATCTTCAATCAAAACATTTGGTTAAGAACAGCTGAGACATCAGTGTCCGTTTGCCCAGGATCCTGCTCTCCGCTGCGAGGTTCTAGCAACTTCCTTTCCTCTCTGGCTGGTGAACAGTGTCCTTGCTGGAAAAGCTGGGCAGGCACTGGGAAAATCACTTCTCATGATGAAGCACCACTTCTTCTTGGTAGCATACTAAAAGGGTTAAAGTGGGCAATGGACTCAAAGTTCAGAGATAAGAGCTCTGACAGACATGGAAAGCATTTTTGGCTACTGAATTATTCGTGTCTTGGATGGCTGAAGTGCCACGATCAAAAAACCCATCAATGAGTACAGCAGACAGATTTATGATAAATCAGTTCCTGACCACAGCATTGTTTGGAGAAAAGGGTCATGCTTTCTTTTTCTTTTCTAAAGAAATAAAACAGACTTAGGTGATAGATGTTCCCTCTCCCTATATAGCTGATTCAGTGTCCACCAAACCACAGGTCATTGCGTTTTCATTTAGATTTGCAATCTCTTATCTCCAGGGTTTTTTTCTAGGAGTTGCTACTTCAGTGCAAACATTTTGCATGGAGTGTCTCGGCAGAACAGACTCCAGGCTGTCACTGGTGTCCACAGCCATAATAACATTGCACGAATATTGTAGTAAAGCCAACGGTTAAGCCATCTTATCCCTGAAGAGATGCAGGGTTCCAACACCACGTTCCCCTTCAGAGAGCTGACAAATAAAAATAGAGAAGTCGTTTATATTATGTCCAAGCTGGGCAGAGGAACACAGCTACTGTACAATACACTGCTAATTGCGGGTTTCTATTTTTTGCCATATAATATTGATTTCCCTCCAGATAACCAGATATCATTAGTTTGATTAATGCTACCGCAGCTTGCAATAACTGGCTGAAAATTCACACTGGGGCATTTGTCAGCAGAAAAAGATGAAGCACCGATCAGACTTCTTTACTTATTCCCAGGAATATACTAGAACAGGAGATTTCTGGCCATCTTGAACAAGATAGCTGAGTAAAGGGATGCTAGATGGGAGCTGAAATTAGACCATGCAGCATGTCTCATAATATCAGGCCAATTCAGCTAGTTCAAGGCTGAGGTTTTTAGTTGCTGTTGTTACAAGATACCTAGGTTTTCCTCCTAACAAAAGCTGTCATGTTTGCAGCAGGAGTTCCTGACTCACGCAGCCTGTCATCCTGTGCTCCTGGATGGAAAGGTGGCAGGATTATGGTTGCTTTCACCCTTCGCTTGCTTCAGAAGGAAAGGAGGCAAATGTAGAAGCTCCGAGTGGTTGCTTTATCAGTTGGATAATGCTTAGGGAACAAGTGTGTTGTTTAAAGGCTGAGCATTTTCTCTGCCTTACAGAGGGTATCAGTTTGACACTGCTTTTGGGCAACATCTTTCTTTTCAGAAAAGGAAAGCATGAGCTGCATCGGGAGCTCCACTAAGACCCTACTGACTCCATAAAAAAAGATTATCTCAGGAAGAATAGAGATAAGAAATGGAAGCTCAGACCTGCAAAGAGCACACACTAGGCAGTCCCCTAGGGGAGCAGGCTCCGCCAGCTTCATCTAGAAGATACCTCCTACCTCCTGGGATATGTAAGCTGAAACTTGCTCATTAGTTGATACAGTCTGCAAATTCTACATTAGAAATGTTAGTGTGTCTAGACTCATGTACTCCTCAGGCTCAAAATAATGGTAATAGGAGCAGAATGGTCACTTGGTCATCACACATACCAGGAAATGGAGGAGGAGACAAAACAATTTTCTTTCTTTTCTGCCTTTTGATGAAGGCAGTGGGGAAGGTAAAGAAGACAGACCAGAGGAGGTGATATTTGGGCTTTGAAGAGGGGACAGTCACTACATGAATGTAGGACTTCTGTGCAAGTCCATTTCTAGCCTCCTTACTCATGTAGACTACCCCAATAGTGGCAAAAACAGCGGGACTGCAGTCAGTGTAACATGTAAGCAATGGTAGAGTCAGAAACTTCTTGAGTGCCAAGTCTCATCTCTAATAATGTTATAATACAGGTAACAGAATATGAAGGATTTTCTTCAAATAAACCAGGTCCACACCCCAGCTGGTAGGTCCATCAGGACGATGACATTGATCTAGTGTGTCCTATTTTTCATGTAATAGTGCTGTTACCCATAATGAAGAAGAAATAGCTATTAGTTTAATCCAAACTAGATAAACAACCACTTCACCATCAGCTTGATGAAAAACTTGTAAACTTTCTTTCTCATGGGACTTACAGGCTCTGCATTTTCCCTTGCCTAAGCAGAACTGCTTGTTGATGTTTACATTAACCATATGGAACAAGTGGTACATAAACACATGCCCAATATTGTGTCATTGACCTCTTACAGTGCTTCACCAGATAAATCACATCCAAGCCAGTAAACTGGACAAACTAGTTTGTGACAACAGATTAATTGAACTAGGGCATATTTGCTTCTCTTGATAAAAAAGGTGTTTGAATGTTATTGTCTCTGAACAGACTGCAAACATTCAATGTTTGACTTGGGCTGTCTGGCCAGCTGAGTCATGATGTTTTTTCTTCTGGTTGCTGTGTCTATTGTGGGACAGTCATCTCAGGAAGAACACTTCTGGTGTGTCTTCCAGCATGTGGCATGTGTGTGAACTTTGAATTCACTACCTACGGGTCTTTTCTTTCCTTTGCAATTTAGACCAGCCAGTCTGCAAGCCCTTCGACTGCCTAATCACTTAAATATTCTCCAAAAGCAGGAACAAAATGCTAGTGACTATTATTGAAACAAAGTTGTTTCACAAACCCAAATGTAGCCAACATTTGCTTTGTATTATCCCACTCTCCTCACACATTCCTCTCTACAGGTCCAATTTTAGCAGCTCTGACCCTGAGAACCTTTTCTCAGCCACAAGTGTCAGCAATCAAATCCATCTTAAAAACACAGAAAGATCTAGCCTGTCTCCCATGCCAAGCGTCATAAAGTGCGTTGATGCTTTTTGTTATTCCTTTTTCCAGGCAACCACACATCATCTGCATTTACTGCTATGAAAAGGGAGAGATGACGTGACAAAAAGCTCATGAATTCTTTCTGCAGGCTGGATGGGAAGTGCAGCTGAGGATTTTGTTCAAACACTAAAAGTGCAGAACCGTATGTCTCTATTTTGGAGACACAAGTGAAGATCAAAATATTTTCTCTGCTTTGTTTCCCCTGAGAAGCAAAGTAAATCTTTTTAACTCTCTGCCAGCTCTTCAAATCAGGAAACTTTGAAAGACTCCAAAATTAAGTAAAGGCGAGTTTAGAGCTGCTTAACCCTATCATTAGCATTTGTAAGCTGCCACAGATTGATATTCCTTCTACCAGACAGGCTGGGTGTAATGAAAACACAAGGTAATAAGATAGGAATCTGTTATCTAGTGGGTACAAACTGTTAGCTAAATCAATACATTATAGACTTGGGAACTTCTGTAGGCTGAATTATTGCTGAACTATCTGGAGAACCACCTCCAATTTTAAAAGTTCATCTGCCTTTGCAAGATATTGGGAAGGAGTCTGCAAGGAGAATGGAGCTACTTCATAATAAAGAGAGGGAAAGTAAAAGAGAGAAAAAATATAAGGGGATAATTGAAGTGTTGAACTGTCTCTCTCTTCTTTCCGTACACAGTGCTCTCTCCAGGGCGAGTGCAGAAGTCAAGACCTGCAGAATTGTTTTGTGATTTTGCAGTGCTCGTAGGAAGTGCCTATGGGACCTCATTTGCAGGTAACATTGAACGTAACTTCTGAAATTTAGGCTCCCATAAGACATTTCATAATGAATATTGAGTGTCACCACTCAGGTCTGTGACCTTGGCCTTGCTCTGGCCAGTAGGCTCCAATCCCCTCATCTGCACTCCAGAAGGAGGGTTGTACGGTGCAAAGAGCTGTACTGAATGGAATAGACTGCCTATTCCTGCCTGCCTGGTTTTGTTTGCACAGTATGTCATAACCTTTAGAAATACAAATTGCCTGTGTATTTAGATTTAAAAATAATGGTGCGGGGGAGCATGACAGGGGAAAATTGATGCTTGGTCCTATGAAGGGACACTCAGGAACAAAAGAATTTTTTTCCAAGTGATGAACAGATGTGAAAATGGCAATAATACACATGGGCTCCTGGAACGAAAAGATCATCCAGATGAATTATTCTGGTGCTGCAGTAGTTTATTCCTGTAATCTGTGTTTGAAGCTTTTATTAAAGATTACTATAATACCAATGAAGTATTCATCACTTGTGATACTGACATAAGATTGACTTGTTCAGAGTCATGAGAAATCTCCAGACAAGTCTGGATCTGAACCTGCGTTTCTTGATTCTCTGTAATTTCATAGGGAGAATTTCCAGGTAACAGCTTTTGGCTTAATTTCAGCCAAAGGGTCATAAATGGAACGTGAGGCTGGAATGATCCCCAGGAGAAGGAAAGAATTATTTACACCCAGTTGGATTGGGGTGGAGGGATTCAAACAGGAAATGTTAAACCTCTTGCCCTGTAGGTGTCTCAATAAAATCTTTTCCTTGTGTGAGCAGATGATCATAACTTAAACTCAGATAAAGCTTCTGCATAACTGGAAATTCTCCCATTATATCTTCTTGAAACAATGTGAACAAATAGGTGCCATGCCCTCCCAACATCTGCAGTCCAAAATGAATCTTAAGATTAGTAAAATTAATATCCAATTTGCAAGATTTTCCAATGTTTATATCATTTTATTCCTGGTCCCCTTCCTATATTAACTCCAAACAGAGATGCTCCCAAAGCTAAGCCATTGTTCATCAGGAGATACAAGTTCCGTACCTACAGCAGGACTAGATGATTAGGTATCGAGCCTAAGAGCCAGCCTAAGCACACCCAGGACCTATGGACCCAGGACCTATGCTTTTTCCAGCCATGCACCTGCCTGTTATATCAGTGATGGTTCAAAGCTACCGGTTTGAGACTGAAGCTTTCTGAACTGTATTTCTGAATGCATACAGTACCAGAAATTAGCACTAACATTTCTAGATTAGTGAGGTGATGTCTTCCCTCCCATGACAAGAAATTAACATATGTCTCTTGTCTGTGAATTATTTGACCTCAAATACTACGTGCTGAAAAATGCCCTGAGGAAGTACGGCCACCTGCTTGCCATGTCCATATCCTCTTCACTGTGTGTCCATCTGCTCTGGATCATGTTGGAGGTAGCGCAAGCACAAAGGCAAGTCTTCAATCTGACCTGGCAGAGGCATTCTTGGTTCTTGGGCTTGTAAAACTTACAAACTGATTGACCTGGCAGGATTCTGATTGTGTCAAAACAGTTGTGTGAACTGAGTTTGCAGGATAAGCCCCCAAAACCTAAGTGCTGTCTGAAACTGGATTACAGCTTTGTTGCCAGCTGCCTCCAGATGTTGAGAGGGACTGGTTTTGTTTTATGTGGTAGATATAAAGATGCTGCAATTGTGAATTGCCATGCGACAAAGCTGCTTGTTTGAAGGGGCATCAAAAGAAAAAAAAAAGATAAAAAAATCAGAACCATGTGGAACAAAAGAGAACCAGCTCCTTGGAGCAGATCTGGCTCTAGGGAAGCAGCTGGGCCAGGCCCCAGTCTTGCTCTGGCTGTGGATTTGGTTCCAGACTCCTTCACCTCCCAGCCAGCTGATTACCTCCCGCAGTGCTCTCCAAATGGCTCTGCTTGTTTGCTATCACCCCCACACCTTTTTGCATGTGCTGTTGTTTTTCGGCTCTGCTTCAGCATTACATGGCATTTTTTCTGCTCTGGACTGAGGAACATCTTGATCAAAATGTACAGCCAGAAGTTTTTACACATCTTGAGTTCTTACTGAAAAGAAGTTGAGTCAATAAGAAGACAAAAATGTGAGGCAAGAACTTCAAGATGCAGTGAAATTCATCTTCCATCATCCTCCAATAACTGAGCTTTCCTTCTGGTATCTCCTGGATGTCTGTGGCATTAAGCACATCAGAATTTCTCCCAAAGCTACAGCTAACCTAGCATTTTATGTCAAAAAGTGACTAAGGGTGGGTGAAGCAGGTATATAGTGACCAACAGTCACACTCCAGATTTCTACAGCCATAAAGATACAATTCCCCACCTGCTTGTGACCAGTGCTCCACAGGTGCTTAATCCTAGTTTTGGGGAACACCGCCATGAAGTGGAGAATGATGCTCTACATCTGCAGCCAGGATATCTTTTTTACAGGTTGAGAGAGGGCAGAACACCAGGTTTTTGTTTGTTTGTTTGTTTCCTATGAGGCCCTGAATTCACCTGTGTTAATCAAATATTGCCATCATCAGGACTCTGGTACTTTCTGCTGGTACTTTGCTCTGATGGCTGGCCCTAAAATCTGTGTAACAGCCAGAGCTGGCAGGATCATAGGGGTGCAGGACATCACTGCTATCTTGTGATCATACTATGTATTTTAATAAGTTGAAAAGTTAGACCAGAGGGATGAAAACAGGTTATAGATACAGAATTCCTGCACTAGTCATAGGGATGGACCAAGCAGATTTACATAAGATCAAAACATTTCCACAAAAAGCCAGTCTGATGATCCTCATTAGTGTTGATTGCCAGTCTTGGGAATCACATTAGTTGACTGAATACTGTCATAGTCCTTATTAGCGTAAGGGCTCTTGCTGTTACTGACAGTAGACACCTGATGCCTTTCATCACTGAATGGAAACCCTCCTGCATAGGCAGGGAGTTTATAAAGGGCTTGGCACAAAGGAAATGGTAATTTATAGATGCATGTGCCTTCTGGTCTCAAGCCCTGGACTGAAGGAATCTAAATTATCAGTATCACACTACTGATTTCACTGGGATATGATTGTTGATAGCTGGGCATCTGCTTCACAGGACTCAGTTGAGTACCAGGAGGTCAGGATACTTTTCAGAATTTCTATATTTCCGTAACTTCTCATTATGTTTTGTATCCACAAAAGGCCTCACCAGTGAAAGGGGCCCAAGATGGGTCCAAGAGGGCTCAACTTGGTTCCTCACAGAGGTGTGTGCACACCTCCTGGGTGATTGTAGTGCTGACACCTGTAGTTTATAGTTGTATTCATCAGAAAGGAAGGTCAGGCTAGTGATGGGCCTCTGCTTCTTGACTTGAGAACTCCTCCTCTTGGTAGGTCTTGGCTCCTTTTCAGAGTTGCCAGGTTTCAACCATAGGAAATTTGTCCAGAGCCTCTAGGGAGACTAGAGAGGTCAGTAAATTCTCCAGCATGGACTGTTCCAGCTGATTAGTGGCCACATGCAATGTGCGTCCTGATATCAACGTGACGAATGTGGTGCTGACTTAGGCTTTGTGTACGCCTGCATACTGAATATTGTGTGCTGGAAAGTAAATAACAGCAGAGGAGCAAATGGGGCTGTGATGACATTTCAGTGGCCATAATGCTTCCATCCACAAAATGCAGTAGTTATGCATCATTTTAATGGTAGGAATAGATAAGCAGCCAGCTATCCGTATCTGGAAAATCAAAAAAGGAAAGCAACATTAGAGGAAATAGATAGGCAGTGGGTGTTCAAGGGCAATGAGTCATCCTTGCCACAAATAAGGCTCCGAATGAGGAATACTAATAATTAGGCAACATATTTTAAAAGTTCAGATCTTTCCTCCTTTCTCAAATTATCTTTTATGCCCTGGGGATATTTCAGAATGACAATGTCTGCATTAGGAGGTAGATGTGAAGAAAATCCACTACGGGAAAAAATGACCAAATGGTATATACAGAAAACTAAAATTCACTTGTGAAACTTGTTTTCCCTGGAACTTAGGTAGCTCCTGTGGAGGACGCTGGCATCATGATGGCCAACAAACAGAATTAACATATTCAAACTAAGTGTAAAGCTCATGGTCCCTGCACCTGCCATCCTTCTCACTTTCCCCATGATTATTCCCCGGCTTTGCTCAGTTCTGTTGCTTTTCAGTGAGTAAAATGAATCCTTTTCTTGCCCAGGTAGCACAGATACTGGGGGGACCCAGGTGACACAGACCCATTCCTTCCAGTTTACAGTGCTAGCTGTTTGACCAGGGTGGTACCGATCAAAATGAGGTTCTTCTGCCCTGCCTGGAGCTGTCTTGGGTTGGAAGCAAAGAATGTTTGACCCAAAGGAGGATAGGTAACCCTAGCCAAAATCCTGACTGAAGCTGAAATTGCCAAAGGGCAGATCTGGATAAATACAGATTCTACTTCGAATTCCAGCACTCCAGCTTCCTGGAGGTTGGAGGCAGAGATAAAAGACAGCTGCTGCCTTCATTAATGATTCCTAGGAAAGACATCTCTTTGGATCTTCAGTCTCTCTTAGCATCCATTGGGCAGACAACAATAATACTAAATAGTCCCAAAAGCTTGAATCATAACTATTTTTGGGCCTGTGCTTGGTAGAGTCTAATCTCTTTCTCAATTGGAGTAAACCTTAACTGAGCACACGGTTCTTCTGAAACCTCAGGGCTGCAGCGTTGCCCACATCCTCTTCTCATTCCCTTGGCTGCCAAGCTCTGCTTCCATCAGCCTGACTTCACTGACAAATGTCATTGCTGACACTGCTATGGTGGGTGCACATCATCATTGTAATCTGTATGCATTTAGCCATCCCAGCATGATAAGAGAATGATTAGGAGAATAGTTAGGGAGTAAATTAAAAACTCCCAGCAGTTTCCTCTGCTAAACTACTAACTTACAGGCATATTTTTTCACAGCATTACTGAAATATGCCATTAGTTATACCTGTGAATACATGTTAGATTTAAACCCCTGTTGAGAATTTTTATTAACATACAAATATGTTAGGGCTCTTATGCTGCTTAAAATGTAATTAACCATCTTCTGAAGATTAAGGGTGCATAATCATAAAAGAACTACACTCTTGTGCATTTAATTCTTCTAATCTGCTTTATGTTGATGTTAGTGTGGAAGAATAATTGCTAGTTTGCCTTAATAGTTTGGGTTTGTGCTGTAGAAATAAGTTGTTATTGGAAGTAATTTCAAACTTCTTATTGGGTAGACTTGCACTGATGGAAGATGATAAACTGCAGAGACAGAGTAGGAAAACTTGCTTATTTTATTCTTATGTTGCTGTTGCAAATGCTATGCAGCTGTAAAACTGTACTTCAGACAGCTTCATTCTGCAGACATAGCAGGCAAACAGGAATAAGGCGCAGGCACATCCAGTGAGTGATAAAGATAAGAGCAGTAGACTCTAAGTAATCTCTTTAAGCACTAATTTTACACATAACTTGTCAAGCAAGTCATGTGGGGATCCAGCTATATCTTTAAGCGTGTGGAAGCTGAGCAGCAAACACAAGGCAGAGGTGAGGACTTTTGAATCATTGATTTGCTGGGCTGTAGTATGGGAGCTGAGCTTGTGAAGTATACTCTAAAAAATATTAATGATTTTATGTTTTCATTAAAGCATACTATTGCAGCAGTCCATTCTCCCAGGATTGTCACTATGCCCATGCAAAGGCTATCAAACTTGTATGAAAAGAGGTTAAAATCTTCCAGGACCCAGAGCACTGCTCCTTAGGGTTATTTATTTCCTAGCAACATGATCAATAAAACCATTAGGTAACTCAGAGGACTCCATAGAAATCTTTTTTTTTTTTTTTTTTTTTTTTTTCCCTCTCTCTTAGCATGGCTTCTTGCAGACTAAGGGGGAACAGTGAATACTGGCCATGGGGCACGAGCAGAGGGTCACAGCTGCATGAATTTACAGTAAAGTCAGGCAGGAATTCTGCAGCTTGATTCCCGAGGCATCAGCAGGACAGGAGCTCACATGGAAAACCTGTGCAGAAGAGCACAATCAGGGGAATGATCCCACCACATTCACACCTGGCTTCTGCCCTCCTTGTGCCAGAGGGAAGCTGATGTAGAAACTACAGGAGTTTCTGCCAGGTGCAGTGATGGCCCTAGAAGCTCCTGCTGCATGATTCAAAGCCCATGAAAGCCACGAAGATGTTTCCATGGCTTTTCCATCAGGCCTTCAGACTGCCCAAAGAACATTTTCAATTCTCGCTTTTCGGCTGGCCATCATTTTCAAACACAGACGAAAGCACCAGAGGTTGTTCAATTATGAATTGAGTTTCAGATAGACAGGCCTGATATTTTGTTAGAAACTGGTATTCAGCTATGCCCGGCTTTCAGTCATGCTGAATAAGAACTGCAGGTTCCTGCAGCACCGGCATGAGGCTGAAGGGCACTGTCAGATCAGAGCAAGCTTCGGCCCAGTGCCCATCATGGCTTGGATCCAGGCTTTTCAGAGCAGTTTTAGAATAGGATGAATCTTTAAATCCCACTGAAACTGCAAAGGAGTTCGGTGCTCAATTCCCTTAGCATCTTCTGAGCATCCCAGGTTGAACACATATATCAAGGCCAATTAAGAGGACATGAGACTCCCACTCATAGCTCTACTTAAGGATTATTAGCCTGAACAACCTTGGATAAAGTGAAGTTGAAAACCTGATGGATTCTGCTTGCCATTCAAGCTTGTACATAATAAAATATTAAACTCTAGACAGAACACCACACATTTCCCCATTCTAATAGTTTTGAATCAACACAGAACAATAAAATATGAATATTTTAGGTTCATAATACAAACAAATAGGAAATAGAAGCTGTATTGTGTTTGACATGCATGACTAGCGTAGTAATGTTAATGTGATTATCTCATTGAACTTTTATACCATCGCTTAAGGGTAGCTTTGTCTTGCTTAGCTTGGATGTCCATATTTGTTTCCTCTAAGCACAGATGGGTAGTCATTTTTAAACTTACAGAAAAGGGTATGTCTGATTTTCCTCCTATACCACAAAAATATTCTTCTTTCTTGGCATTGTTTGGCAGTGGCAAAGCTTGAGTGAAGTCTCTACAGGTCCTCAACAAAATATTTTAATGTCTCCAGCTTGGTTTCCAGCCAGAAGTGTGGGAAAACATTTGAACACTTAAAATATAAATTATACTGAGTGCTCAAAGTCTGTAACGGTAAAAAATACTCAAATTTAGTACTGCCCCTCAAGCAGTAAAAATGCCTCCAGGGTTGACTAGTTGGTCAGTTAGTTTGGATGGGTGTCACTTGGTTATTCACCTGCCCAAGATATTTTTCTGCCTAACCTGCAGGCCCTACCAAATCAGCAGTAACATATAGTCAAGGTGGGGGTGACAATAAGCAAAGTTGGGCAGAGCCTGACAACACAGGGGTCTTTAAAGGTCCGAGCAAGGAAATGCTGGATGCTCAGCAGCAGAGTTGGAGAAACAAAAGGTGGTTCAGAATGATTTTCAAGGAGAATCTGGGACAGGATTAATGTTTATTTGGGCTGTACTGTCCTACCTACAGTTCTCTTGTTCTCCCAGCAGCATCATGCATGTGCACAGAACCAGCTGTGAGTGATGCATTTC
The DNA here is from genome assembly GCA_034781795.1 of Crypturellus tataupa. Classification (NCBI taxonomy): domain Eukaryota; kingdom Metazoa; phylum Chordata; class Aves; order Tinamiformes; family Tinamidae; genus Crypturellus; species Crypturellus tataupa. The sequence continues at coordinate 14,226 of JAWLRI010000265.1, forward strand.
TTTTTGGTGCTGTATCTAAGTCCTGGAGCCCAGAGCCTTCAGCTCTCACTGACAGCCATGCTGGGAACCTAGTCCTGCACCTAGACTCCTGGTTTACGGCATTTATTCTCTGGAGAGTGAGCACATCAAATAATCTGGATTATCATCTATTTTGTCAAGTTCTGTCAAAAAATCATTAAATTCTTATTCTACCTCTTTCTACTATTTTCTCAAGCAGTAATGCTTCTGATCTCCAGATTTACTTGTTATGGCTAAGTAAGAAATGCCACTTAATCAAAAATGTGCAATGGGAAGAGGAGCTGACACAAAATATTTTTCTTTTCTTGACTCTAATCAGACCACTTGTAAAAGTGCCCCCTCCCCTCCCCTTGCAATGCAAGCAGTCAGAGCTCTTTCATATCAAGTTTCTATTTTCTTTCCTGCGTTAGTTTTTTTTTTTTTTTTTTTTTCTCATCTTCTTTGGAGATATCATTTCTGGCCTGGTGAGCACAACAAGATCCCTGCAAGAGCCATGGCTTGGCCTGTGGGTGTCCATCAGTTCTTTCCTGGCTCTCTGGTGTAAGCCTCTTCTCTCTGCCATAGTCACAACCCAAGAGAGCTACAGCCCTGCATCCAGCCCCCATTCTTTCTTCTTTCAGACTATGTACAGCCAGTTTTTACAAAGTACTCATTGAAGGCCTGAGTTCAATATGCTAGTGAAACTTAAAAATTCAAATGACCATTTACAGTTTTAATGGGCTTTGTCATAAAATGTGACCATAAACTATGAATAGTAAAAAATTAGCTGTTACAAATTTTTAAAAAAGTAAAAATGCATATTAATCTACAATAAAAAACAGAGTCTTTATCTCCTGATGTATTAACAGAGATGTAGAAATTATAAGGAATGTAATAGCTCAAGTATTTAGTGCAGATAATAGACAAGAAGATGGAGGACAATTTCTTTTGCCAGAATTGTATGATAACAACTTGTGTCTATAGTGAGCAGGGATCGAGCCTACCCACACAATTCAATACATGAATGAATGCAAAGCTGTTTTAGATGCTCCACGAGCTAATTAAAGGCCCAGACTATGTTACTGAGTCTTAAGAAGTATTTGGCAGCTTGTTGGGGAGGAGGCAGAGGATGCAGAACAGATGTTGTGAAGATCCCTCTGGTCTTAACATCTGCTCCATAGTCCCTGCAGCTGGGAAGGTCTGAAGTCGATGACCAGTTTCACATTGCTGTTATGTCCAGAATCTCTACCCTGAAGCACTCCAAGTACATGTAAAGGGTAAGTGTGAACTTACATTGGCTTTTGGCCCATGACTTCAACAAGCTGAAGCCTTAGAAATTTGATGGGAGATAGATAATCGGGTCTTAACTGGTTCCTCATTAGTGGTGAATTGGTCCCTTAAATCAGAAGACACAAAACAACCACCGAGCAATGCAAATTCTTTGAGTTAAATTGGCCTCTGTGGAGTTTTGTGCATGTAAGAGGGAGCATGTGTGTTAGCAGGGAGGTAGGTTGGTGGGCTTGTTTTGGGTTTATTATTTTCCCCTACAGTTTTTATTGCACTGTCCTCCTATTTTATTTATTAGCCTTCGCTCTCTCTCTGTTGTTGCTTCATTTTCTTTTTCCCATTACTTTGTCTTTAGCATGTTTAAAGCCATGGGAGTCTTCAGTTTTAAAGACTGACTCCACCTCTGGGAAATCTCAAATAGACTGTCTCAAATTCCTTATAGTCAGATGTGGACAGGACAAAATATAATAAATTCCTCACTCCCATCACCTTTTTGCTCTTTCAGCCACTAATCTAGTTTAATTGTCTTTTTTATATATAACTGTAATTTTGAATACCTGAACCTTGTGTTATATACCAAAAGTTAACAGTGAATGCCTGACAGGACATTTTCTAAAAGTACTATATTTGTCATGGTTTTCCCAACACCAATTGTGTGTACCAGTGTGAATCTAACATCAGAAGGCTGCATCAGATATTCTCCCTGTACTTAGTTCAGCTGCATATCAAATGCATAGCAGGACTAAACATACCCAGAAGCACCAAAATCATTGATCAGAGGTGGGTGGTGTATTTGATACATATACATGCAGCAGACACAGTAAATCTTCGGGGAGCTACCACTCCGCCCGCCCATGAGATGCCTAGAAATCTTGGACAAACATATAAAAACCAAGAACTCTTTCTAGAAATAATTGAGAAAACTTCCAGCAAAAACTGGCCCAGATAGGAAACCAATATTTTCAGATATGTTTATGGGTTGATTTGAGAGATCTGAATCAAGAAATGCCATACAAACAGAGATGATATTGACAGGGCAGATTGTGTACTCAGAATAAATGCTGTTATATGGAAAAAAAAATCCACGGGTTCTCTCTTTGTTTATTTTTAATTCTTCTGAAACTGAAATATTGCTCAAGAAATCTTCCCGCAAATTTGACTTTCTGGTGGTAGAGACCTTCCTGCTCACTTTTGCGGTTCTAGAATAATGAATATGTTTCTCCTCTTCCATGTCCTGAAGGCTTGACATGAGGCAAGGCACAAGGAACTACACTGAAAAGAACGATAGAGCATTTCAGTATTTTCTCTTTGTTACATATGGCTCTTGTCAAATGCTTTATGCTCCTTGATACTGTAGGCAGTTAGATCCTGCATGGGAAGGTTGGTCATCACAACATTTTCAAATGGGAAGGTACATTGTTGGGTGATTTATACTTGAAACAATGCCAAACTGTGCAAATGTGCAGCTTAGCTTGGATGTCACAGGATGTGGGTGGTTATTGGCAGTGCAGGATGAGGGAGAATCCTAGTGTCACTGTATGTCAGGGGATTACAAGCCTTTTTCTGACAGCACAAGGAAACAAGTGGTTAGGATCAGATAGTACCAACCAATGACTCCTTGCAGCCTTGTTATTAAAGATGTGTTTTCTGTGAAAACAAGATGCTAAAATCACCTGTTCTAATCACCAAGTTCTACTAATAATATTATTCAGGAAATAATTAGGACCCAGGAATAAAAGCAAATACATGCTATTAAAGAGCAGTTGAATTATCAGATTCTTGTATTTGGGGCAGTTCTGGACAGCCAGGCGAGTGTGGCCTCAGAGCTGTGCTTGCATTCGTTACGATAAATGCAGCTCATGGTGTGCGATGTGGGAAATTCACAACACTTGATTTCCTCTTTGTGACTGAACTGAAAGATTTAATCTTGTCCTGCACCTCGAGTGCAACCAATAAAAAAGGTAAACATACAGGAAAACCATTCCAGTGATACCCCTTCCTGAAGTGAAACAGCCCAAACTATTGCTCTAATTCTTGCTGGTAACAGTGACCATTATGGGTCTAGCAGCATCACTAGAACCCCTCCAGCAAGACCCCTGTTACAGCAGGCACCCTGAAAGTACAGGACTGGAGAAACAATTCATTTCTCAGGTTTAACTGATGTATTTTACAATAGCCTAAAAGAACTCTTCCGTCCTGACATAACACTTAACTGACCTGAATCAAAACCAGCTGTTCTCTACCACCGAAGTGCTTCAGTCTGAAAAAATGCAAGTGAAGAAAGTGAAGGCCTTGGCTGAGATATGTGTAATTACAGATTTTGTGCATGTTAGGCACTCTCTATTTTACACCCTCCAATAAGCCTTGTCTATAGCATTAAGTAGCATGGAAAATTACTGGCTTCAAAATGCATTTGCTAAGGCAGAGCTCGAGGTCTGCAGAGCAGGCACGTGTAGTCTTGCCTTCAGCTCTTCCTTCACAGCCAATATGGGCAGGCACCTCCGTCAACTCCTGTGAAGATCAGTGGTATTTTCCCTCTCTAGATTAATGGGCTGTAGACCTCAACGTGATGAAGGGACGGGACAGGACCCAGTTGTGGAGCGCACGAGCAGAGCTGCGGTGTGAAGTGAGGGTCTGTACACACCGCTCGGGAGATCACACAGGGAGCAGGAGGGTCCCTCACCTCTTCCTCCTCACACTTCCAAGCCGGTATCATCACAGTCTTCCCCCACGATGTTTGCAGCCAAACAATACATGGAAAACAGACTGAGTGTTGAGGTCTGCCCCAAAAACAAATGAAAACACTCACAGACCTACTGACTGTAGATTCTTCACCAATCAAAACTGTTGATGCCAGGTAAAAACAGGTAATAAATCCAAAAGGCAAAGCTTGAGGGTGTTAACGTTTTTAATAGCAATTGGCCCAAACTAGGTGGAACTGGCATCCTAAAAGCCTTTCTTTTGCGTTAATTCCTAGTGACTAATGTACCCCGATATTCCCCCTCTGACCACCCCGGTGGGCATCTGTCTGGCTTTTAATTTCCCTACATCTTCCACATAGTGAAAAGAAAATAAAAGAAACTAAGCAAGAGCATATAGTCCACTCACCAGCATCCGCAAACTGGTAAGGTTGGAGAGAAGTCAGCTGGAAATCAGGCTGCTTCCTGCAGCTCAAGTGGATCAGCAAGGAAGCAGTGATGAGACAGCGGGGTTTACACACTGCATTGTCACAGAAATCATCTTCATATTTCAGCATATATTCACAAACATAGAAACCTGCATCCTTGAGGACATAGGTAACATATGTTACCTATGTACATAGGTATATCTGATAACTCGCTTAAATCTCTGGACAATCAGTGGGCTTGCAGAAATTGCTCGATTGGGATAAAGCACTTTATAGATATTTTAATTTTGCCCTTTGTGTCACATCAGTGGGAAACTAAAGTAACCTGACCCACAGCCATAAACTCGCATGTGCTCTCTTAATTGGACAGTGCATTGATGCCATATTCTGCTTCCATGACCTCTGCACACCATTATTTGAATGATTGCACAGATCTCTCTATTTTTTTCTCCCTGCTGAAGAACTGCCTATATCTCACAAACTCTATTGCAGCTGGGAATGTGCCATTAATCATTGCAGGAGACAAAAGACTTCTGCCATATGTCTTCCAATGTTGGCCACATTTACAGGTGTCTCTGCCTTGAATCCATGAACCTTCTGGCAGCTTTTGGGAGGAGAAGAGGAAGCTTAAAGTCTGCTGCTCGCCCTGCCAACGTGTGAAGGGTTAGTCACAGTGAGGAGACGCAAACCAGTCAGCAGCGTGAAATCCCTCACCGAAACCTGCTGTCTGTGAGAGACAAGAAATATGCAGCTTCCTTATTAAAATAAATGAATAATAAATGAATAATAATCAGTGATTAAAATCCCCAGTATCACAGCCCCATCTAATGGACTGGCTGAAAGATATTCGGAAGACCTACAAAGTAGAGTCCTCCAATCTGCTCTCTTGCAAAATAAGTTATCCTGATGAACAGGACCCTGCAGCATATTAAACTCTTAATTATGGGCACAGGAGGCATTTTTTATGAAAATTAAAAAGGTTGCAAAATGGCTACAGCCTCTGGGAGGCAATTCTCTGAAGCAAAACGTTAGCTTGGTGTTAGTGACTATTTTATCTGCTGCATTCAGTATTCTCTTGGCATGGATTAGCTGAGAAAGGGGAGTCTCCATATTTCTTCCTCATATTATCATTATGCCAATGCCATAATCCTACAGAACAGCACAGGCCCGGGGGAAAACACAAGGAAATCACTGAGAGGAGAGAGCTATCAGCTAATCCAGGCTTCATTTGCTATTGTACATTGGAGCTTATTTTTAGCTCAGAAAAAATGGCAAGCAATGTGTGGCTTCCATAGAAATAGCTTGGCCTACACAGTGTAAGTCTAAGGGAAACCAGATTTATGGCTCCTTGTGTCACGTGCTGCGTTATTCATCCACATAAGCTGCTCTGCAACACGATTGTGGTGGTACCATGATGACCTTTATGATGGGTACTAGTCTTTCATGTATGATGGCTGAAAACCTGCGGATTGTCCTGAATAAAAACATAGTTACTAGCAGTAGGATGTTGAATAAAGGGTCATCTAGAGCTTTGCATCCTAGTACAGACTTTCTGAAGAGAAAGGATGCTTTTAACCACTGTGGTTGATGAATGCAGTAACTAGCAAGCATCTGTAAAGGCATTTTGGAGACTAGTATTTGCTCATAGTTCCTCCAGCAGTGTCAACTGAAAAAAAATATATCTTGCTGATGACTCAGAGCCCTGAGCCCCTGCTCACTAGCGCTAATTAGGCACATTGCTCCTGAAATCAGGGAGAGGAAGGCAGCAGCAGAACTTTATAGGTGTTTTTGTCCTGGGAGCCCACTTTTGTTTGCTTCCAAACATTTCCCAGTACTTTACTTGGCTCGTTAAGAAAAAAGCTCAGGCAAAGAGAGATCTGTCATTTCCCTTGGGAGATTGAGTACCTAGGTGCAAACAAGGCCTTTCTGCACCACATCAATAATAACTGCTCTGCGTCTTGCAGGATTCTGAGCTGGGAAACTGACTGCAATATTCACTGTGCACAGTTAACTTAGGGCCCAGTGTGGGTTTTGCTAAGTGATGTAAATCCATACCAGACCTGACTAGAGAACTGACTCCACCAGAACAACAACATTTACTTTCCTTAAATTAAGAGACTCTCAAATAAAGCATTTTTTTTAGTCAAGTATAAGTTTTGAGGCAGAGATCAGTTCAGAAGAAGCAAATTTTGTACGTGATTTTCTGTCCTAACCCTGATCGTTACTGATTCCCTTCTCCGTGCTGGAAGGACAACATGCAAGTTGCCATCTTCTAGAGGTAGACATACCCCAGGGACCACAGAAGCTCCCTCATGCTGAACAAGTGCCGGCTTCTCATTTCAAAGGCCTTTCAGGACAAAACATTTGCAAGGAAACACTTCAGTATTGCTTAAGGAAATCCGTTTTGCTGGGGCTAATGACTTTGCTCAGAGACTGACTTTTCTGATGCGGACAGGTTCATTCCCGAGGGCAGCAGGGGCTGAGGCTTGGGACACTGTGAGGGGCTGTGCCACAGCAATCGGGGCTCGCAGGTCTCAGCAGCTGTACCCAGATGCAAGGCCACCATGTCCAAGCTTTACACCCCCTTCTCCCGAGCCATAACAAAACTAAGGCAGAAAAGCGGGCAGAGGAGACTGTTGGCTGACAGCTGGACAACACTGTGGTCAAAAACATTCCCGTTTCTGAGCAGTGCCATCTCTCCTGATTGCTGCGGCATGTAGGATGACAGCCCCATCTACCCAGAGGGCCATTAGGAAGGAAGAGCTTCAAGCAATCAGGATTTCTACATAGTTTAATTCCCAAATTCCGTGTCCTGGCTTCACCACTCCGGCGCATGCTTCTTTCTGAAACGCTGCTCAGAAAACAGGGACATCTAGTGACTGCATCCGATATTCCAAGAAACATCACCATTCCCTTGAAAATCTGGGAGAATTCACCTAATTCCTCTCTCAGCTCTAGAAATAAAATAATAATAATAAATTTATTCCATAATAACACAAATGGGGAGGGAGAATTGGAAATGCCTGCTTCATTTTGAAAGTCCCAGGAGCATCACTTCCGAATGAAGCTCTACATTGGGTTAACCAGATTAAGTGAAGCTGGAGCTGATTTCAGTTGCTGCTGCTGGCCTGGAGAACTGGACCTGCAGCACTGGGACAAAAACCTACTGGGGCTGAGCCCAACAAATCATCACTAGGGAAGTATTAAGCCTCTCCTTGCTGTCTGAGGCATCAAGGCCAGCATTGGAAGGGAGCAGATATTAGTGGAGGTTTTCAAGGCTGACAACCCACAGTCTTTGGATCTTCTGCAGTACCTGTGCACCAGAAGGGCTGTCACCGTGCGTGATTTCAGCACCCAGCTTGAGCTCCTCATAGCTACTCTAACCACGTGTCACATTTACTCATCCTCCGCCACGCGCCACCCTTATCTGGAGCCAGGACGCAGCCTGCGGGCTGGAGGGGGACTCTGTACCCTGGGGTCAGGGGATGGGGGAAGCAAGGGCTGATGTGTGCTCTGCTTCTCCACCTGCCCCGTTTTACCTGCTCAGCCTGAAGCCTCGTGTGGCACTGCAGCAGCTCCCCATTCCGTGCTCGCTGAGGATGCCCACGCTCGCCAGTGTGCAGGGGCCTTCCAGACCTCCCCGTGTCCCTCCTGTCCTGAGGGAACAAGAGGGAGATGATCTGAGAAGCAGGCAAGGAAATATTATCATTTACTTCAACTGTAGAGGTGTGTTGCAACTCCAGGTACAGCTCCCTTAACAGGGCTATGAGCAAACACATGCTAGAAAAGCGGTTTTTGCACACACCTGTATTCTGCTCACTTGCAAATGTGAACACACATGAATTTCACACTGGTAGTGGCAGGTTTCAGTCCCTGTTGCTCTGATAGGTACCTACGAGGATCCCTGCATTCGTGTGATCTGAATTTCCCTGCCTCCAAGTATACGGATGGAGCTGACATGGGGAAGGGAGTGCTCCATACGCCATCCACTTGTTTTGCTAGTTAATGGATAAACAGAGGACAGCCTGGTCGTCTGTGCTGTCAGTCATCTAGCAAATGCAAAATTCATTCTTTTATTAAGCAAAAGGAATAAGGAGGAAAACACAAAGCAAAAACAGAGTGCTGAATGATAATGGGACTGTTGCTGTTATGCAATTCTAGACTGAAAATCAAAGACAAATAATAATACTGTAAAGCCACATTGTTATTTTATAGGCTTAGTCCCGAAGTGATAGGAGAAGAGAAAAACATGCACAGCTGTTTTTTCATTCTCTGTCCACTTTAATGTGTTCATGGAATACAAAATTTTGCAAGGTTTGTACGTGCTTTCTAATTCATGGCAATACTCTCAGGTAACCTCCAAAACCTGCACTCACTAGACAGCTTGTTTTCCTCACAGACGCACATATTATGTATAAATATTGTTTATTTGGACAATTTTGCTGGTTAGTGCCTGGTGAACAAGAGAGGGGTCTGCAAGGCTGTTACTGCTCCGACTGCCATTCATGTGAGGACATCCAAGCTCAAGCAAGTGAACTCAGATCCACCTGGCAGCAGGGCTGTGGCAGATGGGAGTGCAATGAAGAAGGACTCAGGAAGCTGGGGAAACGTGTCAGCGATTAACCCGTGCTCAGCTATGGGCTGTTGCAGCAGAGGGTTTGAATTAGCTCAAATATGTCATTAGGAGTCTCAGGTCATTTGTGTTGCTGGTCTGCGAGAAACAGATTTATTGAGGTGATCTGCATTTGAAAACCTTGTCAGTCTGGTATCTCATGGGCTTTTATGCCCACACAGAACAAAATGTACACAGCTATGAAGCTCTGGGTGAGAGGAGTTCATGGTTTTGCCAACATTTTAGCTAGATGGCCTTACAAGTAACTTGAAGTCAGTGACTACCCAGCAGGCTGTGAAAAGGGTTGTTTTTCTTTGGAGGGGAAAAAAGATCTTCTACTGAGGGCAGCAGACTGTGGCTGCAGGTAACAGAGCTCATGTTCCCTCTGTGGCACTTACTCCTTTTATAAAAAGGAAATCGGTTGGTTTATAAAAGGGCTGGTTGGGTCTGCCTTGCTCCTGGTCCACATCTGTACAGCACCTGGTGCAAGGCAGCCTCTGGCTGGACAGATGGACCTGTCACAGCAAGATGACACTGAAGCACTGCCCTTTTCTTCCTAGAGGCTCCACCTACTGGCATGGAGCTGCTAGCATTTTAAAACTTTTAATCAAAAAAAAAAAAGAAAGAAAAATATATGTGATTTTTCAAGGAGAAGCCAGCTTGGTCTGCTCTGTTTTAGTAAGACAAGAAGCTGGAGAACACTGGGACAAGTGAGGAGGACCTGAGGAGGACCTGCCTTCACCACTGGCAATTCCCTCAGTATCCCATCCTTAAAGTCAAGAGTATGGGCAGCAACCTCTTCCAGAAAGCAGGGAACCTGCTGAGATGACAGCCAGGACCTGTCACTCAGCATGCAGGTGTGTTTGGGCTAGAGAGAACATCTGGCCGTTGGTTGTCTCCATCATTTTTTCTGATTTGACCTTCATCTCTGCAGTTGTTGACCCAACATAAAGCTTCCACTAATAAGGAAAATAAGTTAAGCAGCTAAGATTTCAAGGACAATGAAGAGCAATTAGTTATAGCTGACAGGGATTATTTTTACTCCCTTTCTCTTTTTTTTTCTTTTTTCTTTTTTCTTCCCCACACAGCAGTGGGTGTGTTGTGATCCTCCTTAATTCACAGGTACTCTCTGCAATGCCTCTACACGGAGAAGAAATTTTAATATTAATAAGCCAGAGCAGCAGTGTCTATACTGTAATCGGCTTAAAAAAAATCCAGATCTACTAACCCTGGGAAGCGGATCCAGCTCACCAAGGCCAAACTCCTGACCACGGCTGATGGAGACAGACAATTTAGCCAGGCTCTGTCCCGTCCAGCCACCTGATGCTATTGCGTGGCCAAGGTGGCTGCCTTGCTCTTGAGCACTTTAAACATTTTCCTGTCAGCTCTCAAGCTCAGCCAAGAGTCTGACACATGGGGAAGGGCACAGGCTACTGCAGATCAGCCACGGTGATTAACCTTGGGACCACACTTTCCTTTTGGCAAGTGTCCACAAAGAGCTGAGTTACCCCGGCTCAGGTGACAGCTCTGTAATGCGTTAAACTGCAGAAACTCGCTCGTGTGTCTCAGCTGCAGCAACACGCTAATATTTTAAACATTTTGGTCTATTACTCATCCTTCGGAACAAAAAGCTTTTTTTTAACCTACTTCTAATTTCTTTTCCATGCTCCTGAGAGCACTCAGCATCCGCTGCAGTGATGAACAACCTCGCGCAAGCCCGGGTAGCCAGCAACTCGTTAGGGAGCTGTGTCCAAGGAAATCCACTTCACCGGTGTCTGCTCCGCTTTTCTGCAGTGCTGTGCACTGATTGCTCATTGATTACTGCAGCCACTGGAAAAACGTGTCTCTTCCCACTGGACTGAGTCAAGAGTTGCTGGGGATGCAAGACTCTGCCTGGAGCAGGAAAACTTGTGTTATCCTGGAGTCCCCTCTGTTTGTTTCCCATCTCCATCTCCTTTGAACAGCAACAACGAAAAGAAAATCAGGACTGCAGCTATCCATGACATATCAAAGTTATCGCCCAGTTTCCTCCTAGCATGCTGATCCTGAGCTGTGGGTGTGATGCAAAAAGTTGGAGGAAGACCTGTATGAAATATGTCTGGTCTGAAATAGTAGCCTGTAAGGACTAAAAAGACGGGGGCTTACAAATTTGTGTTTCTCACCAGCCACCTATACAGCTGGCTGTTTGATTTTTAAACTCTAACGCAACTGTGTGGGAGGAAAAGCTTCCGGATTTTTACAGCCACGAATGATCAACACACACTTAGCACCGCAGCTTCCAGGGATGGAGCGAGGTCGTGCAGTTCAGCCGTTTTCCTGGAACACCGGATCTTTGTAGACACTTAATGCACAAAGTGATCTTCCTTAATCCCACTATCTAACTTGCTGCATGACAGAGTCCAAAGAAACTCTCCCCTCCTTCGGCAAGCCTATAGCTTCAGCTGCATCTACAGCTTGTTGTTGGCTGAGCCAGCTGAACCCTCTTCCTTTCTTCACCCCGTTGGTGCTGTGGGAAATCTCAGGACCGGGGGCTCTATGGACCTGCTGTGCAGCTTAGCCAGGTCCACCAGCTTCACTGAGTCATTGCCCAGCTCCGTGGTTATGGAGGAGGTCCCTAACGATCATGTTTGGGAAGCATAACTGAAACGAGGCCATGGGCTAAGGGCAGGAGTTGGGGGAGAGCAGCACCAGCTGAGCAGATGGGGGTCCTGTTCACTCCTTGTCTCAGAGCCTGTCCACACCAACAGCAGGGTTTGCAGCACCGATCCAGAAATCTTCTCCAGGATGAGATACTGGCCTTTTAGAGCACTGTGTAAGTTGTTGTAGGTATCTGCGCAGACAGACTTTTGATTAGAATTTTTGCTCATATTATTACAAACTCCCATCCTTCACCTCCCTCCAATTTCCTGACTGCAGAGAGTTTAGCCTTGGCCCTCTTTGCTGGATTTAATCAGCCTGAGCATATTAACTATGAATTCCTGCAATGATTGAAGTGCTTAGGTTTCATATATGTGCCTGTAACTGATGATTACTATTTTTTTTTTGCCTGGAAATTTATCAAGGGGATTGAATAATTGTTCAGCTCCCCACTCAGGATGGCACTGCAATGAATGATATTCGTTTCCAAAGTTGTGATAGCAATCTGAAACATTCCCACCGCTGCTGCAGAGGGATGTTTTACAAACAATTAGTAACATTTACTGAAAATGTCTTTGTGAAGTAGAAAAGTACGATAAAGTAATGAAGAGCTGAGCCTTGAGTTTTTCAGTCCGAGGCTAGCAAGCTAGTTGTCTTTCTTCAGTGCCCACTATGTTCACAGGGCTCAGTGTCTGTGTGAGTAGCTTTCTAATTACTGTCTTGTACATAGAAGTGGCATCTTTTTTTAAACCTGACTGGGCAAACATTTGAAAAAAACATGCATTTCAAAAAGGATGCAAGGACTAGCTCTCCTTCGGTCTTCCCAGATGTTTAGGTGTTCATGTTGAATATTAAATCAATTGGCCTCTAACATGTACCCAAAAACTACTATGTAGGGGAAAGAGATCGCAACAAACCAAACTTGCAAAGTCCATGGAGTAACAAAAGTTGTCCCAGTCTTAGGAGTCCCTCTTAAAATTCCTCCAGGGGCCTTACTTAGAGAGAAGAGGTGCTCACACCTTTTTGACAGGGTCCTCCCTTTGAATTTCCGAGTTGTGAGGACAAAATTGGATCAGGCTACAGAAAATATGGACCAGCACCTAGACTCAAGGCTTGCTTGTAGGGGGCAACATTACTAATAGTTAAAACAAAGCTTGGCCAATGAGTCCTAGCAAAATCAAGAATGACTGTTCCAAAGTATTTGCATCCTAGTAGCAAAAAAAAAAAAAAAAGGAGAATTTGGAACATAGTCTGTTTTTGACCTTCTGCTGGTATATTTTTGACAAAAATTAATTTTGTAACAAAGTAGTTAAGGACTGTGCAAAGTTTTTTTTTTTTTTTTCTGGGAGAAAATAAAAATAATTATAGAAAATGTCTGTTCCTATGTATGCAGATATTAAAACCCCTTCCAGTGCAAAATTAGCTTTGACTCTGTGTTGTCATTTCCAACGCTTTGCTGGAACAAATGGCCGACCTCTATCAGCACTGCCTGCTCTCATAAATATTTTTATACGAATAAAATGGTGGCTTTAGGGGCAGAATTTGTGAGAATCTTGTAAGAATCATCCTGGCTAATCAGTCGATATAATCCCATAAGCAGTGTGGGCTATCATGGCAGAAAGGCTCCCTAATTTCCATAAGTAGCCCTTAAGCAACAGAGAAGTTACTAATTATTCCTCTCCCTCTTCACACAAGCTCATTTCCTTCTGATGATATTTTTAAAATATAGTCCTGTAAATATGTTAAACTCTGAGTTTTGTCAGGAAAGCTGGTACACACATCCAAAGATACCGTCCCTGATAGATGCTTCTATTATTACAATTGAAGTTTTGTCTCTTGAAATTAAGAAATTATAATTAAAGCATTTAGTGCCATAGGCTGATAGAATTGTTTTGACACTAGCTCTTGAAAAAAAAAAATGAAGTACTCCGTCTTCCTTCCCGGCGCTGTGTTCTTCTGTGCCGGAGAAAGAACTGAGAATTGCCAGTGGTCTGGGCTTGTGCTCTGATTGCATTTGGGGTGACTGTTAAGGGTGAAGAAACATCCGACACCTTTTAAAGAGCGACATCTGTGAAGATGATGCATAAGAAAGAGAATATCTATAAGATATGGAAAACACAATAAAGGTAGGAAATGTGCAAGGAAGGATTTTTGTTTGTTGCTGTCACGAAACAGCATTCCTATGGAGAGCTGTAAGGGGTGGACTAGTGGGGCAGGCTGAGGATAATCCTCCAGTTTGAGGTCTGATGTAGATTTTCTTCATGATCATTGCCTCACTTTTTCCTTTGAACAGCTTTGCTGAATTGAGATGAGGCATTGCTTAACTAACTCCTTCACACGTGCGTGCATCCCTACAAGCACATATACATATATGTCGGCACAATATTTTGGGGTCGCTCAGAGATGGGTGAACCAGAATAAAAGATATGCAGGCTGGGGGCCAGGGTTGCTTGGTAGACATTGGGGAAGGCTATGATAGCATTTGCATTTCTGAGGAATAAAAATAAATCATCTCTGGCTCCATTTGGTTTTCCCCTCTCCATAAATGGCAGGAATAGAGCACTAAAAATAATTGCAATGAAAGATGCAGCATGGAGCATCTTTTTCTGGAGACTCAGGTGAATAAACCTCCTGGACAGCACAGAGATCCATATGTGTCCGGGTCTTTGCAGCTGTTTCATGCTCTCTGGTGAACAGGACAAGCAGGGTTGTCACCTCCCTTGGGGACAGCAAGCAGAGCCGTGCCGGAACAGCCCTTTCAGGAGGGACATTACATTATTCAGAACATTCAAGGTCTCAACTCCATGGCACAAGACACTGAGGCATCTTAATGGGGCCTGGAAAAACATTTAGGAAGAGGAATATACATGTAAGTGTCGGCTCTTTCCAAAGCACTAAGCTATTTAAGAGCAGCCTTGATGAAGATGACCCAAATAGTCATACCCTTTCGGAATACTATATAGGGAATGGGCTTAAGAACACACTTAAAGGACTCAAAGTTAGTCCTTCCATGCCAAACATATAATGAAAGAAAAGAAGAAATATTCTTGAGCATGCTGCAGAATGAAAGATAAACAATGTGGCCCTGTGTAAGAGACCTGCCTTAGTGATGGGGGTGGCAACATGATAGCCCTGAAACTACCAGGCTCCGGATCCCATGAGCCTGACAGGAGGTGACAGAGATGTACAAAGATACAACTAGGGTGTTAGATACATGGCACACGGAGGATCTGTCATTTCTGGAGAAGCTGTCTGTTAGGCTGTAATTTTTGGATGGGTCTTTTTTTTTTGAGTTCAGAGCTTGTGGATATAATTATGACAATTTTCATAAAAATCAAGTCCCTTGTATGGTTTAATGCAGCTTGTCATGAGGATTTGGAAATGATTAGTACGCCTGCTCAACACAGAAGAGCTGGAGCCCTCTCCGCTGCCTGTGGGGCACGTGAACGCACAGAGCACACGATGGAAGGACTGCTCGTGGGGCAGGGAACTAGCCCAACAACAGCTGCCCCCAGGCTCCAGAGTTTGGTTTCCAAATCAACATGTAGGCTTTCCAACAAAAGAGACATAACTCTTGGGATTTCTGCATTCCCACCTTCAGAGCTGGATCCTAGCTGGCACTTCTGGAACCACCACCACCTCCCTGGGGAGCACACGAGTTTTCCCATCACCACTGTAAGCACTGCAGCCCCTTAGCTTTGGAGAGTGCTAACTCACCCTGGTTGGAAGGCACCACAACTGATTTTCATGTACCAAATCAGAGTCTCATTTCCCTATTTCCTCTCACTGTTTCAGATCTGGAATAGAGGCAAGTAAGTAAGGCAAGTAAGTCAAAAATATATTTTAATTGTGGAGGGAGTGAGGGGAGACAGTTGTGTTGTTGTTGTTTTTTACTAGATTACAAGTTTTCTGATAACTGCAAGGTTACCAGAGGAAGAGTCAATAAAAAGGACTAGCTGGGTTTGGTGTGAAAGACTGGCATAGAAATTATTATTATCATCTAAGCCAGTCACAGCTCTAAATGTGCTAAACAGTACAAGTAAACACTGCTTTTAATCTGACCACAATGGAAGCAGTGGGCAGCTCTGCACATTTAGAGCACTTCTACATAAGTACCTCAATGTGAAATTAAGGGCCTAACTCTGAGCCCCCAAGAGGGAAAATTCTGGCTTGTGCTCTGCCTACCTACACGCACATTAATGCATAAAGCGCAAGTTCCTTTTTCTCTCTCTCTGGCCCTTTCTCTTTCTGCAGAGAAATTACAGCCTCCTTGTGCAGCGCCCTTCTTAGTCACTGAAATAACCCCTTAGGTCTGGAACATGCTCTGTGCAGCACCAAACTTTTTCTAGCACAGCAAGATCATACATTGATAATATAAAAATTTAAGTCTTCTGCTTAAATCAATGATTTTTATTTTCCTCCCAAAAGCTGTCTTGCAGCTGCATTAGTCATAAATTATAGCTTTCATGTTGGTAAATCTTTGGGAACTAGTCATGAAGAACCAAACTTTCTGTTGTCAGGTCACATTAATTCCAGGATTTCTTACAGGCAAATTGTGTCTTGAACACTCCGTGTGATTCACAAAAAAAGGCCTTTCTCTGCGTAAAGCATCAGCTCTCATTAAGCAGAAGAAATAAACCACTACATGCAAAAGATGTGAGCACGTGGCTTGTGAATAAGCAGAATAAGTTTGTAAAAATTACCTTGGAGATGGCAAATTCTTAACACATTGAGATTAGTACCTCTGATCCTCCAAGACCAAAGCATCTGGCTTTCTCTTGCTGTCCAAAGAGGGCACAGCTCATGGCCTTTTCTCAGTGGCCAAAAGGAGGGATGTTTTATGCCGTAAACCCAAAGGGAATCCAAGTGGTGGAGGTGAGCAAGAACAAGGCACAAACAACCCGGATGTTGAGCAGGGAAAGGGCTCTGGGCCAGGACATATGGTTGCCAAGGGAGAGTCCTGAAAAAGTACAGTTGAAAGTATGCAGGGACTTGCATGGAGATAATTTTATCATTATCCTCTAAGGGTGGCCTTCCTTTAAAGAGACTGAGTGCCAGGAAAATAAAATGTCCAGTGGCAAAGCCATAGCTTTAGAAAAATGCTTTGTTCTGTATTTCACGGGGAACTTTTAAAATATTCTTACAAATATGGAGTTCCGCTCTCATTTTCTTTCTGTGTTCTGGCAGGAGCGAACTAAGTTATAACCCAATGCATCTCCCCATCTGAATAATGCACTTAAGGTTACTATTTGTCCACAGCCTCAGCCTGTTTCTCCAAAAGGCAGGCTCCTATTTTGCCCTTAGATCTCCCACACAGATATAATTTAGGACCACCCTTATGAACTGTCAGAAACCTAAACCTGTGCAAAAAGCTTTTTGCCCTCCCTCCAATCAACACCAGGTGCTACTTACTGTCCAATGTGCGTCATGGAAAATCATAGCACTGCAGCTGATACAGAAATGATTTAGGGCCTCAAATTATACCTCCTAGGAGGTCTTGCCCTGTAGATAGGGTTAATAGGGCCCTTACAAAACATTCTATTATTTTTTTTCCCTTCACAAAGTACCTATGGTTTCCTAATCTCATATATAATTGTGGATTCTCTCCTCCACATCAAAAGAATCTTGGATGTTAACGATTCTCCACTTAATTCAGCCCCCAGACTGGTATTTCTAGCCTCAGCTCCATGCCTACCAATCACTTGATCACATCTTTTTTGGTTACTTGACCAAGCTTGAGAGATTCTCAGGTAAATCGTTTCAGTGTTGACTTGTAAATCTCAGATATTTTATTCATGCGGCAACACAAAGGAAGTTTATAAAGCATATGAAAATCTAACTTCCCTGCTTTTACCCATACAAAAAGGCAGCATGGTTTTCCCAATTTTTCCTTCAGGAGAAGGGAGGACTTGGGAAGGAACCATCAGAATTTTACTAAACATCAAAACTGCCTCTGCAAAGAGACGTCAACAAGTGTCAGGTCTCCATGGAAGGTATCTCCATGACACTGGAGATCAGAAAATGACAGCAATCAGAACGTCTATGTGCAGATGAAAAATGAGAATTACTTAGTACTGTTAGACTCACCAAAGACAAATTAATGAAATATTTTAAGAAGCATCCTGTGGTAAGTGAATTTGAATTAACTGCAAACGTGGGTGATTTTCTTCCCATCACCAGACCATACAGAATAGCTGCTTTGATTAAATTCTCCCTTTCTATCACATGCCTTTCCTTTATTTCCTGGCACAGATAGATGTGTGATTAAACTATCACTTTTGATAACACAAAAAGCTGAAGAAAGGAGATTATACCATAAATCATAAGAATCTTCCTTTGCACTTGTTTGGAAATTTTAGACAGCTTTAAAATTTTTCTCTAGTGATTACAGCAAATTGTAATAGAGATAAAACGTAAAGTATTATGGGCACTTTTTTTTTAGAGGCCTGGATTTATGTGGTCAGTTTATGGGGATAATTTTGATGACAGATGTGAAGTCATTTAAGGTCTTTTTTTTTACTTGCTATAAAGCTGTTAAACTAAACGCCACTTAAAATTGTTGCTTCTTTGTGCTAACAGCAGTGAAAAGATGGCATCCCACTGAGTAGGTCATTGTCAGTTTTCATTTTGCGTTTTAGGGGTGGAATGTCTCCTAGCTCCAACCCCATGTCTTCTGTGTCGACGTTCAAAGCGAGGGGCAGCGCTGGGAGCTGATGGGTGTCCATGGCTGTTGAACTGTGGTGGTGGGGATGGGGACTGCACTCTGGAGGGGAGAGTTTTGTGCACATCCTGGTGGTGCCTGTGGCTCCCCAGTGCCTGCTCCTCTGTGGCATCCTCTAGGCTCCATGCGGGTGGCCTTGTTGCCATCGACATCCATGCAGCTGTTTGCATCACCGGGGGCCATGGCATCAGCCGTCGACCTGCTGCAGGCCAGGTAGCTTCTGTGCCTCTGCCACTCGCAGGGAATTAACGGAGGATGAGACTGAACATCTGTGCTCTTGGGCCTCGATCCAAAAGGAAGAGCCCTCGCAGACTCCGGTGGGGTTTGAATTGACTCCTGAACAGGCGCAGGACTGATCGGCAAATAGAGACACAGGGAAAACATAAAACAGATGAATGGGAGCTGACACATACGAGTCATGTTATCCACTGCTGATTTAGAGGCAAAAGAAGAAACTCCAATAACTCTGTTGTCCCTGATTAATTTTACAAGGTGAATTGTTCTCCCTTCCTGGCTTGCTGGACTAATACAGAGCAGCATTGCATCTGGATGTGCAGGAGGGAACACAGACAAGGAAGGACACACAACCAGGGTCTCCTCACAGACCTTAGGGCTCAGGGGAGCTCTCCACCCATCAGTTTAGGCATAATTGCTCTATCTGGGGGATCGTGAATGAGGAGAGGAAACACAGCCTCATATTATCTTTAATCCTAGAGCAGAAAACTCTTCTTTAATTAAATGTAGATGTTGTATCAAAGAACCAACACAGGCTGTTAATTATAAACTTTTCGATGCAGCTACCAGCTTCCTGCTCCACTTGCCTGCAGCTAGCATCGCCATCGAACAACATGTCCAAGCTGGTTTTTCCTGGCCATTTCAGAAAAACTGAGACTGTTCCTGGAGATGAGCACTGTTCTGATCTGATGAGCAGGCATTGCACGATCTAATGAACATGGCACGGGATCAGGGGAGACATATATGTGCACACACACATACCCGTAGTGATGCAGGGCATGGCCTTAAACACAAAGAGAAGACAACAGACATTTTGGAGGGTTGCTGAAGGACATGAAAGCGCACTCCAGAACTGGATGAATAATTCAGAGCATCATTTATTCAACTCACTTTGCTTGTTTTACCTGCAAGTAAATTTCCTGTGAACAGATCAATTTTACTTGAATGGAGTTTCTATCCTCAATTATTTTCTGAGATGGACTCCAGTCTCCTAAGCATTTATACAAGTACTTCACTATATTACTCTACTAGTTGTCCCTGAAAGCAAGGGACTACTCAGAGCTGTGTGAAAAAACAGCTGGATGCAAGCACAAAATAGTGATGCGGTTGGTAGGTTGCTAGTGGTCGGTTTGCAATGTTTATTCAGGTTTGTGCAATTAGATTCAGAAGATAAGTAATCTCAGGAGACTGTGATATGATAGCATGGTTCAGAGCCATTAATAGACTGTAATAACTGTGATGTTATTGCTGATGCCACTATTCTTCCTGTTACATTTTCTAACTCTTGCATCTTGCCTTCAGACAAACCAGGTGGCCCCTGGGCAATTCCTGTCTTGGTGAAGATACAGAACAAACACTGGGGCAGCGTGTGAAGGCTCCCAATGGAGTGTCTTACCCTCTGAGGGCTGAAAATCACCTAGGATGTGGTTACGTAGGTTCCAAATCTGGCACTTGACTGTCAGCACCATGAAGGACTGGACTGCGCTGAAACAGGACCCTATGGGACAGGGAATATAGCCTCATACTTACAACAATTTGTACAGTGGAGCCACCTCGATCTGTAGCAAGTGCGTTGTTAAGTACCATGTGTTGTTACCCTGCAGTTTCTCTATAATTATACAACATTTACACTTTCTGCTATTTGTCGCTATCCTTTAATCTATAATCAGCACATTCCCTACATGTTTGAGAACCTCTCCTATGTTAATACAATATAATTAAAACAGCCCCTATTTCAACAGTATCTGCATTAAAAAAGAACACCATGAGAGTCAATACTAAGTGAAGAGAGGTTAATAACAGGTCATGTGGTTAATCTTCCAGTTACAAGGGCAAACACTAATTAGAGGACTGGGAAGGAAAAGGGCAGTCTGATTACAGTGTGATTATGGTGACCTTGTTAAGGAGCGATCCAATTTCTTGTGGAGGCCTCAATAAATAAAGACGATACGTCCCTTAGCACCACGGCAAATGCCAGAGCAAGGCTGAGCGCAGCGCGTGCGGGCAGCACGGACGCTGAGCCCTGCTCTTCTCCAGCCCCATCGCAGCACTGCAGGACTGCTGGCTTCTCCTTCTGCTTACTGAAAAATAACAAAAGTACTGGCTACTGATAACAAATATATCATGTTGACTTCTACAGGGCTCCGCAGTACAGTTCGTTGCAAATTAAGGTGAACTTCAGCTGCTCAAGCATCAGAGATGTGGCAGAGCACTATGATTCACCTTGCTGTCAATGGTGTTGGTGGTGGGAAATTCCCAGGAGCTGAATTAATACTAGTTACCATCTAGATCAAAAAAATGATAAAAACTCTGGCTTTTCCTGCTCTTTCTTTAACCCCAAGTATAAACTCTGCAGTCCAGGAAAACATATCCTGCAGATTATAACAGTTTCATTATCTCAGCAGAGAACTTGCTGTCTGTGTTGCAAAGTGGTCCATGGAGAAATTACCAGCCTCCCAAATTTAATTAGGGCAGGACTCAGACAGGGAACACAGCGAGGTTAACACAGATGTCTGTATGTCCCATCATTCTCACGTCTTGTAATAAACCGTCATTCGGGGAGCCATATAAGTCAGGACTGAAAGCAAACAGTCCTGTATTACAGACTCGAGCTGGCCCCTCCTAGACGTTCACAAAACCACCTGGGTCATGAGTATGGAAAATATTTTGTTACTCGTGAGCATTTCACATGTTAATTGAGTACAAGGGTAATATGAAAATCAGTGTTTCTGGGCACATCAGAGCTAAATTGAGTTCCTCAGTCTGGAAAAAGGAGCAAAGGGCTTGTTGGCTGGATAAGCACAGAGTGAGAGCTGTTTAAATTCCGTTTCTAGTGCAGGATTCTAAGTACTTTGCAGAAATATTAATTATTTTGGATTTTTTTAGCTATTATTTGTTACATTTGCTTATAACTTATATTTTGCTGAAGAGTGATTTCACAGCATCTGCTATATATACAGACAAACCATTCCTCCTGGTTTAGCAATATCTATAAATAACCTTTTGGCTTAGTCACACAAAGCCCTGCTCTCAGGTATCCCAAAGGGAACAGGGCATTCGTTTGGTTGCCTGCAATGTCAGTTTGAGAGCTTGCTGTGTGTGTGAAGACCTTGGCCATCAGCTAAGGTTTCCAGAAGCAGGAGGAGAGTGAGAAGAGTACTTGAACCCTGAAGGTGTGAAAGAAATCAGTGGCAATCTGTTTCTGTGGATGTGCATGGGTATGTGTGTGACTATGCACAAAAACGCAGAAAGCAATTAAACCTTGACATTTATCTCCAAGACTCTACTCAGGAGGATTTCCAATTTAATGCCAAAAATAAACTCCAATTAATTAATTCCGTTTTATCCACATAATACTTTGTACTGCAGATGTTGACAGAAAACAATTTTGCAGTGATCACAGATAACCAAAACACGTTTACAGGGATATTCCTACTATCTCTCATAATACCTTCTGTAGTGACAGTTACCCAACTTTGAAATGACTAGTTCAAAGTTAACCACTGAAGAAGTGAAAACAAATGTATAGCAATAGTAATTTCTACTAATACTATTTATTTCTACTGTCAAGCATGTCAGGTTAGAATATCCTGGGGGTAGAAATACATCTACAGGAGAAAGGATCAGAGCCTTGGATGTGCAGTGGTTTTCCATGCATGATTTTGTTCCCAGTACTCCCATGCTGCAATGTGAGCTGCGTTGGGACTAAGCAGCATGTTTGGACTCTAAGCCTTGAAATATTCTCAAGATCTAGACTGGTACCATGATATAGGAATGGAGGCATGGACAAGAACCCTAAATTGTCTCTTTCAGGCCTGAAAGTGCCTGGAATCTCACTTATATATGGCCCAGGCTGCCTTTTTCTCCCTCCACTGTCGTAGCAATGTAATTCCTTTAAGTGCCTGGGGAGAGAAGGAGGGTGGGGAATGTCCTTGCAGATTTCCTGGTACCAGATTGCTGAGGGCTGTTGTCACCTTGTGTGGATTTCCCTCTTTCTTCAGTGACAGATCACATTTTACAATTTTTGACAAAGGTAATTTTGTGAAGACAGATATGCTGAACCTTCAGGCTGAAGGCGAGGCTCAAATACAGCATTCTGGAATTTACCAGCTTTGAATTACTTCTGATTTGAGGATATATATGATTGTATCTAATAAAACTTAACTGTTTATTTCTTGCTATAAATCAAGAGTTTTGTCAGGGTTGCTAAGGGAGACTATTCATTCTCATTTTTATTTGCAAGCTGAATAGTAAATAATTCTCCCTGGAAGCAACTTAATCTGTGATTTTGCTTTGTAGAAGATGGCATTCTTAATTCAGCTGTTACTGCTGCTCAGCAGTTCTGCTTGCTCCTCCAAGTTTAAGCATGACAAAAGGAAGAACAAAGGCTAGGAACTTTCTTTTAGTGTAAAATCCTGTACAAAAACATTTAAAGCATGTTGTTAAAGAAAAAAAAAACAGTAACAAGAACATTATTCAGTGCAGAGAGGAAAGCACTTGATCACTGTGCCTTCTTAGTATGCCTGCTGTTTTTAGTTACACTATTCCCAATGAAAGTCTGAGATGATAGTACCACTGGTTTACCCAAGGATCTGGTGTATTAAAACAGTCACAAGACTCATCAAGGCTATAAAAGCAATGAAGAGTCCAGAGAAGCAGGCTGTGATGTGCTAACAAAGCCACAAAATAAGAAAGATGATTTAAGAGAGTTCTTTGGTAGGAGAACCAAAGATTTATGCTCTGGCTCCAGAGAGTAAATACTCTGATGTATTTAAAGCTCTAGCTGCTCCTTTGAAGAATTTAGAAGTCTGGCCTTGGTCATCTTGTAAGAGGCTGTTGTGCCACGATAAACTGTTGGAAAATGAAGGAATGACATCCAGCATTTGAATCCCTGCTAATATTATTGTCTGATTCCTGAAGCACAATTAGTTCAAAATACTTGCTACTAATTCCAATAAGCCTGCTAGACATTGCAACTGCATCCATCTCCAGTTTTAACCCTCTCCCTCTGCCTGCAACTGATGGCACCTCGAAACTCACCCTTGTCCACTTTGTAATCCCAAGCTATGGACCAGGGCACCTTGGCTACCTACTTCTCATTGCTTAAGGCAGAAAGGACTCATATGAACTGGGGAAGGCTCTGGAAGAATGAAACTGAGAAGACTTATAGAGAAGATGATGAGAATTAGGGCCGAAGGGAAAATTGTATATAGGTTTTTGAAAATTGTAGCCATTCTGCAAAAAAGATAAAGGGACATTTTTTTCCATTTTAAGCTTGGGGGGGAAATGGGACTTTGGACATCTGAAACATTCCATCTTTTCCAATTTAAAAATTTATTTTTATTATACATTATTTTCAAGATTTAAATCTAAGTTTACAACTGCCAACAAGTTGGTGCATGTCCGCTAGACACCCAGCTAGATCTCTGACATCAGAGATCTACACTATGTGTGGGAATGCTTGCTTGACTTGTTTTTCTTCCACACGGGATCTTAGCTGTGCGGCAAGGGGAGAGGATGGAGAAAGGGAAGGAGAGTTCTTCATGTTTGTTCCATGCAATAGCAGCATTCCTCAATATTTGCATGAATTGCTTTTCACTGATTGAGTTTTTATTTATTAGGATCTATATTCTTAGGCAGGCTGTGTACCTCAGAGGGACTTGAATGAATTAATCAACACACACTCTGTACCACTGATCAAATACAGGATAGCAACAGATGGCCACATGCTAGCAATTTCCTGGCAGATGGGTCCTATCCACCATTTTTCACTTATTCAATTTAATGCTGAGAACCACAAGCAAACTAATTGAAAAAATAGCATTACATGCACACACAAACCCTCTTTTTCTTCTTTCCTTCCATTCGCACCAGTTGAATAATAAGTAGTAACTGATGTATTATCAGACCCACAGTGCTTGCTTAAAGACTAATAAAAGCATAACTTTGATCTGTTGTGACAAAGGCAAGTACAACTTTTGAGTATTTAATAATTACATTAGTCAAAGCCACTGATCATGACATGCTGCAGTGTGTTATTTGGAGAAAGAGAAACAGGTATTTGATCACCAGGGTGGCTTCTAACACTACCAGAATGTGAGAGAGTTTTTACCTTCCTATTTCTCCCTTTCTTCTCCGTGGTGGCCAGTGACAGGAGGAGGGGTAACAGGTGCAAGCTGAAATATGGGAAGTTCCACCTCCATGTGAGGAAGAGCTTCTTTACTGTGAGGTGCCAGAGCCCTGCCACAGGCTGCCCAGAGAGGCTGTGGAGTCTCCTTCTCTGGAGATCTTCCAAACCCACCTGGATGTCACCCTGTGCCC
>JAWLRI010000265.1:41771-56281 GCA_034781795.1 Crypturellus tataupa
GACGGGACGGGAAGGGAAGGGAAGGGAAGGGAAGGGAAGGGAAGGGAAGGGAAAGAGGGATGTTCAGGAAATACAGGCAGCTCCAGCCAGGCTAGTTCATCGTACATCCCTAGCTCCACAACTGTGAGTTTTGCTACACACTGTAAGGGCCAGGCCCAGGCCCCATCCTCAACATTTCAGACCATGGAGCTCCAGGGACACCTCTCTTGACTGGTTCCTCAGGTGGTGCCCATCTCTGCCCAGGCTTCCAGGGCTGGAAGGACACTGGGCATCAGGGTGCCAAAGGGCACGTCATTGCAGCCCTTGTGATGGCTTTTGGATTTACATCTTGCTAAAATATCCCAAATACCCGGTGCATGCCAGAAAAAGTCAATTCTGGTGGACCTCAGTAGGTGACAAGTGACACGCAGTAAGTGACAAGATATGAGGAGCTTCTAGGTTAATGCCGTAACTTCACAACCATCCTTTCTCCCCATACTGGGACTCTGGGAGATGAAGGAGAGCCATCAGTTCTCCCCACAAGCACTGAATTCGAGCTTTGAAAAAGGAAAATCAACTCCAACATTTCTGAACACTTCTTCTCTATTTCTTTGTCAAAGCAGCTTTGGGAAGATATAAATACATGCACGCACATATATAGCTCTTTTACATAAAAAGAAAGAAAAATGTCATTGAAAATTTGTGCTTTTGTCGTGTATTTAAATTTCTTTTCACGAGTCTCAAAAGTTTGCTTTAGCTCTTTTTTTAGAAGAAATGAAAATGGAAACAGTTCCATCAAAATGTCCATGTCACCAGAAAGACATTTTTTAATTAAAAAGATTTAAAATGTATTTTTGATTGCCACAGAAAATAAAAGTCTAAATTGGGACAGGAGAAAGAGGCTCATCTGGCCATTTCTCATATTCAGTATCAGACTCAAACACAGCCAAATTCTTGCTTCCAGATCATCTCAGTTTGAACAAGAGATTTTTCTTCCTCCTTTCTAGTGCTGAGAAACCTGCAACGTCTCTCTGCCAGCCATATCTGCGTGGAGCTGCAAGGAGCACATTCGCACAATGAGAGACAGCCACTAATCCCCAAACAATTGCGTAAATATTCCTAAAGAATTATGAATTAAAAGATTTGCAATCCTGTGCAGACATCTCCAATGCAAGGACCTGGGAGGGGAGGTGGAAGTGCCCCATGCAGGAGCATCTTCCCACCTGCTGGTAATTCCTTTGACCCATGCCTCAGGTTCCCTCACAGAGACCCCACGTGAAAGGGGAAGGTGATGGGAAAACTGATCCTACTGAGACCAGGATTTGAATCCTTCTAGCTACTAAGAACTCCTGACCCAAAATGCCAAATGAAACAGAAGGCTTGGCAACAAAAATGTCTTCCACATGCTTTACACTGCAAGGGTCAGCCAGCAATTCCTGGAAATGGTAAATCAATAGCTAGCTTAGATCTCCTTGAAATCTAAATCAATTCACATACTGACAATTTCACAAAAAAATGCATGTCTCAGCACTCAGAGGCTTTCCGCCCTCTTAAGATGTGTATTCCCTCTGCCCATTCCTCCCTCTTCAGCTTCTAGGAAGACTTAATGTCAAAGGTGACAAAGGGACTGAGAAAGTGTCAAGCACAGCAAGTAGCATGGAGCCTTTGGAGCTAATGCATTATTTCATTGAAGAAGGAACTCTATCTAAAAGGATAAAAACCAATGAATATCTGCAAGAGAAGCCAGCTGAGAGCCTGTAGGGATACAGGCATAAGGCCTGAATTCTGGAAGTTTTCACGAGATGATGGGATTTAGTCTCTAGATTTTGGTATCTGTTGATCATAATAGGCTTAGATGAAGGTGCTGGTGCAGATACGAAGACAACAGAAGAAAAGTCTTGGATAGATTCTTAGGGCTGTATTCAGTTGCCTAGATGGAGGTGTCCAAAGCCTTCTGAGATATTTTAGAACATCCTATCTAGTTTCCAACCGCTATTCCAGAATGGTACAGATCTCACGTAGGTCTCATATCAAGCCCACCAACCTTCATAACATGTCTTGGAAGCCCTGGGCATGTGGGATAGTGGACTAGTACCCACCTTTAGGTAGAAATACCAAAGTGGGTGACAAGTGAGGGGGCTGATGATACCTTTGGTACATTAACAAATAAGCTGTCATTTAAACTGTGTTTGGCAAAGTCTGGCCCTCCAATTTGCACAGATCCTGCTTCTGGTCATGCTGCATGCTAAGAGTTAGCCTCTCCTATACTCTGTGGTGGCCTGGGGTAATATATTTTAAACGTACCCTCATTACTCGTAGGAATGGGGAAGAACTTAATAGTATGTTTGTCTTTTGGTTAACACGATTAAGCTTTCCTGGAACAATAGAACATATAATGGCTAAATCAATATATATTTATATATATATATATGTATGTATATTTGCATTGTGTTTATATATGCCTTCTTGCCAGGGTATCCGAGCATGAAGATTTTTCTCATGGAAGAGATTTTGCAGTTTCTGCGTGACCCATTGAGATCCTCTATTTTTGAGTCAAATTAGGTACCCAGAAATGAGGTCTGTCATTTTCTGCCATCTCATCTTCATTTCTCTACTTCTTCTGTGGGCTCCAGATTTCCTCAGTCCCAGGCTTTTGCATTATTACCCAGCAAAGCTTTTATTCACAGTAAAATCAGAAATCCCTAATGATGTTTAGATATCCTTTACATGATGTGAATAGGTACTGGAAATATCCAGTTCAGCAAAGAAGTTCTTCTTGCAAAGAAGGGT
This sequence comes from Crypturellus tataupa, assembly GCA_034781795.1. Lineage (NCBI taxonomy): Eukaryota > Metazoa > Chordata > Aves > Tinamiformes > Tinamidae > Crypturellus > Crypturellus tataupa. The sequence continues at coordinate 44,541 of JAWLRI010000265.1, forward strand.
AAAAAATTTCTAAAGTCAGCAGAACAATTTTTAACACACAATATAAAAGAATGAAAACTGTTACATTCATTAGACCATTTTCTTTAAAAGTCTATGTTGCTCTTTCCTAAGAAACTGTAATATGAATTAAAATCAGTCTTTTTGCCTGGTCAGCCTCTGGCTGCGTCTGTATGCAAAAACTATTTAGGTTGTAAACAAGTGCTTTGTCTTCTACGTATTATTAAAAAGCCTTCATTTAAGCAGTAGGATTTTTTTTTTCCTGGCAAATACTATATTGCTAAAAATATCTCCTGTATAGGTCCAATGATTTGTACATTTGATTAGAATATGAAAAATCATTTTACCATATGGAATGAGTTGACTTTTAGAATTTTAAGTGATAATTCAGTTCAACCTTTTAAAGGGCAGGTAATGAAACTTACCTTGTTTGGATGAAATCCCTACTTACTCCTCCCCAGCCCTTCCCCACAAACTCATACTCTAATTACATGGTATTTCTGATCTCATAGTGGGATGTAGTGGTTCATAAAAGACTTTGCAATCTCTCTGGGTCCTTTGTTGGGCAGATTTTATTCTTGAAGAGCAACTGTTTCTGCACTCTGTTCATTAAGAACAAATGTAAAGCTCATGAGTGAAACCAATACAAACAGGCCTTTGGGATGGGAGATTTGGCTCTGAACAATTTTTCAGTATTGAACAGCTTGGCTCACTAGGCACCAGTGTAATTGTGCATCCTTTTACAGAGATGTATTTTTCTACACCTGACCCCGAGGATCCAAATTTTCAGCCTCATCTTTAGGCAGTGCCACTCAGTTTAACTTATGTCCTTAATGCAGCTACATTGCATTTCCAGCCATGGGAATAGTACTGGGATACCTGTCATTCCACCTTAGTTCAAAAACATCAATAGAAAATGCCCCTACAAAGGAGATGCAAACCTGGAGACAAACTATATTCAGACTCAGGAAGAGAAAATGCTCCTGGGGTAGCAGCAAATTCTCTCAGGAAATGCTTGGACATTAGAGGGACTTCTTTCAGCCCAGTATCCTGTTTGCACTGGTGACTACAGAGGATACTTAGGAAAGTCTAAGGACGGAGCAAGCAGAGAGTGAGTATCTCTGAATATACCACAAGCTTTCAGCCTTTGCAGCCCAGGGCTTGCAGGTCCAGAGCTAATATCTTTGTATTTAATAGTGCAAACCCTATTCCATTGGAGAGCACTGTGTTTACAACCCCAGCTTCGTGCAGTGCTGCAATGCGCTCCCAGGCAGGCTCAGTCCCCCCAGGAGCTGAGCAAGCTGCACTCACACAGAGGCGAGGAGGAGTGAGCTGTGCTCAGGAGCTTGTCCTCACCTGGGAAATGCCCTATTTCTAATGCTTTGGTGAAAACCTCTCCCACCTCGTCCCAGCTCAAATGCTCCATGGGACAAAAGAAAATGCAAGGTTATTAGAAAGACAGTAAATTTATTCCCCAGCTGTGTGCCCCACTCATTCCTTGCTTTGACTGGTTCCTCTTGCATAGCTATGAACATTTTCTCTAACTTCACTCACCTCCCCACCCCTGAAAAAATAAATTAGATATGAGACAAATCTCTGATTTATTAAAGACATTAAGGTGAGACAAGGAATTAAAAACTAATTCCCAGGTTTTAAAATTATAATTGTCAAAGTTCTAAGTTTAACAGTTCAGAACATTGCAAATGAAGTTTTACAAGAATAAACAGAGAACGCCATTGCTTCTAGTCCATAAACATAAAGGCAATCTATTTGACACAGAGCCCATGATCTAAATTAATATTTCATCATTCAGTGGTTTTATTTCTTGGGAATAAATTACTTTCTTTCTTAATGGAACTGGACATGTTTGATCAGCAGTAGAAGAAATATTCTCAGATTTATTCTGCAGGGGCTTTTGAAGAATGGTGTTACTTGCTACGAAAGTTTCTTTTCTGCTTTCTGGGCTCATTCTGACCAGAGATCTGGTGAAATAAGATAATGTGATCCCTCCTGTTACCAAATCATTTCTCATGTGTTTTCTGCTACAGGGCGATGGAGGATGGTTCTCACTCAGGCTTTGTCACAGAGTCAGGACAGAGCCAGGACACAGAGCCACGGCTTGCAACCGACCAAGGCCCCACAGTGTTGACAGCCCAAATCACCCACCCTGAGAAGGAGCTATCCTGACTCCTTCCCCTTTCCTTTTCTGTAGATTCAAGTATCAACAATGAAGTGCTGCTGATCTCCCCTGCTTTAAAACATGATTTCAGTATCCTCTCTCATGTTCCTTCTTTGTCACCCAGTCTCCCCTCTCCATCTGTCTCCATGTCACCATCTGACGTGTGTCCTTGTGCATGTCAGATATGAGGATCTCAAGTCAGCAGTGGTGCACAAACACCAGGTAGAAATTACAGTAATTATTTTCTATAATATGTTGAACAAAGCTTCATAAAAAAATCTGACCAATGCGACCAGTTACATTCAAGGAGTTTAATCACTAGAAGAAGTCTCAAGTCAAAAACGCAGATACTAGCTATGTGCAATGGCAAAACCTAGTTAAGGGACATTAACCAAAGAACACTTTCCTTTTTGATTTGTACTAACTTCACAGTGTGGCGTTGGAGGTCTGATCACCTCCATGATGGTGTAAGGTCATGGCTAAGGGTACGGTGACATTTTTCTCCTTAGAAACTATGTGTTGGAGAAGAACTATCAAAAGAGTTGTTACATAAGGCACAGCAAATATAAATATAACTAAGAGATGGAAAATAGCATGACCAAGCACAAATGTGGACAAGTACACACACACACACAGAGAAGTACTAACAAATCCCCCAAACACAGAACTCTTTGCTAGACACCTGCTGCATCCAAAGGAAGGTTCTAAACATTAAAGGATAAAGCGATGTTATTATATAGGCCGTGTACTCTCAAAGGGGAGTGCCACGTTTCCATTATCATAATCCCTGAGATGACAATTAAGTGGACATAATGCCAGATAGGCATTTTATAAGCATCCTTTTTCTGCAAGTGTGCAGAACCAAGATGAGATTCAGAATAATGATAGTGGTGTGAAAATGCTGCTGTGATCCATTAGATGGCGAGTGTTATATTTAATACACAGTTTTAATTCAGTAAGCACATAAGCTTTCATGGATTTAAAATAGAACATCTTCAGGGTTTTCATAATAAATTTAATACTTCAAAGAGACATTGACTAATGGTTTTCAGATATTGTAGGGCGTACTGTTCCCTATAGGAAATCAATTAAAGTTGAATCTTATTGATTTTAACCCATTTTTCCATAGAGTTAAAGAGCAGACTTTGAACTCTCTTTGGATATAATTCTGATAGTCTATTCTCACCCATGGCTGAGATAGAAATAATTTCTAAATCAGATCAGATGAAAGAAAGAAAGTACTAGCTTAATTATTTCTTCATTTTTAAAAATCAACAGCCTCTTTCACATAATCTACTCAAGAGGAAGCAAGATAAATTCCAGGTAACCTTGAGACATTGAAAGCCTGTAAGCGGGTAAAATTTTTACACGTATAAATCCTGAGAACTGAAAAGAGTATGAAGTGACAAATAGACGTGGCATTGACGCTCTGCAGTGGGATGAAAGCAATTTCCAGACTGAAGACAACATTTGCAAACACAAAGTAAAGAATCTTCTTGAGAAGCAGCCTTGAAGCCTAACATTTCTATCAGTTTCATAATGATTTTTTATTTAGTAGGATGAGCAGTAACTAGTTCTCAACAGCTGCACTAGACTGTAAGAGGTGATTGTAAGAGGCTAGTCTAAAAAGGCTCAACTCCCTTAAATTTAAATGTGTATAATGGAGCTTTTCAACTAGTCTGAAAAAAAAAGTCATTCCAGAGGGTGGTTCATCTAATCTATGACAGATATCTGCTTTAAGAGACAATTTTTGTAGGGTATAACGTCACCAGACTCTACTTCTGTCCTTTGACCAAATAGAGATCATCAACAACTAATGCAGAAATAGATGTACACTGCAGATGCCTAAAACTGGAAATATTAATGTGTACTGCATGGAGAGAAAACCTTAGTCTCATTGACAACTGCATAATAAGATTTTGCAGCTGGAAGCTGAAGACAAATTCAGGTAAAGGTTAAGGCATAAATTTTTAACCATAATAAATTAGAATAAATTAGTTCAAGAACTTGTGATTTCACTACTACCTGAAAAGTTCAAATCAAGTCTGGATTAAAAAATATGCTCCAGCTCATCTACGGAGTATGGATAGATACAGAAATTGCTGTGGGAGGAGAAAGGCTTTGACATGTGTTATGTCAGAAAGCCAGTGCAAATGGTTCCTTCTGGAGTTCAGATCTGTTATTCTTCCTGTTCCAGTTCACAAAAAAAAACCACATTAAAGCAAACACCATGTTGATCTCATTTGGCTTCAGTGGCAGATGGCAATCAGCAGGGAACTATGGGTGAAATGGCATCCCAACAGCAGCACTTGGCCCCTGCCTTCACCCCTCTGCACAGACTAGTCCTCAGGTCTCTGCTGGCTTAGGGCTCTGGGAGAAGTACTCTGCCCCAAATCCTTAATATCTCTGGGTTTCCTTGGCTTGCAACTACCTTGTGCTCTCTGTAACTGGAAAATCGCTGCTCTAGATTAGTAATGTCCAGAGAGCCATGTGAAATGCCATCCAGATTGCTGGGGATCAGTGGGCAAGAACATCAAAATGTTCCTATGAAAACTGAGTTACTGGCACACAGATCTTCTGGTTCTCAGTAGGGTCAGGCAGAAGCAGTAGTTTACTTGTAAGGAAGTAGAGCCACACGTACAGATTAGAATATCCATAATGTTTAGGACAGACAGTAGCAAGCTGTGTGCACCTGCTGTGCATTTCTACATCAGGATGGCCGGCACAACAGAAATTATAGGAGTAGCCAAAGCAATAAGTCGAGTCTTTAGGTCCAGCTGAGCTTTGCTTAGCACAGGACCCAAGGACAAGCAGGGTAAAAATTATTTTAAACCCATTTTTTTCCTTCAACAAACGAGGGAATTACTGGCTCCTTACCATATATTAGAGCACTTTCAGAACAATTCACATTTACATCAGCAAAAAAGGGTTCTGTGGCCTGCTTTGCCAGCTGACTACATGTGCTGGCAGAGGATGGTTGGTTGATCCAGACACCCTCTCTGGCAGCTCTGAGGACAAAGCAGGAACAGATGCCACTTCCTTTTCCCAGTGCAGAGAGGACTGCATATCCATCTCGTCAGCCTCCAAACTTTGGAAACAAAATCAGCATTGGAAATAAATTCCAGAAGACATTAATCTGTCTCGCTTCTGACATGAAAGGATAAAATATAGATCTCTTCAAAAAAAACCTCACTATGAGCAGTATATTTTCATTTTCTAAATTACTGAAAGAACAGAACATGAATCCTCTTCTGTCAGCCTTGAGAAAATATTTTATTTTCCCTGTGAAGGAGAAGCTAACGTAAGATAATTCCGTAAGTAAATGGCAAAGAGAGTGCTGTTAGATGAATTGTAATACGTTGTAGCCATCAAAAGAGCCTGTAAATATCTATTGGCAATGAGAAAACTTCAGCAGACACTTTTTTTTTTCCTTCTTCCTCTTGATCAAGCTGTTATATCATTACATTACAAGCAGTCAGAAGAGCAGGGTGAAGAGATCTGCACTGCACAGCTTCATGGGGGAGAGTATACATAGGATGATATGCAGCAATACGCCAAGTTTTCTTTACTAGTCTTTGCTTTAAAGATCTCTTTGTTGTCTTTTTTCCTCAAGGGGAATGAAACACTGCAGTATTCCTGAAATGTAAATATTCTCATGGTGCCCAAAAGTAAGCAACTGCCCCTCTCTGAAGGCATCTAACTATAATAATATTTAGTGAAGGGAACAAAAAAAATGCAGGTTAAGATGCCAAAAGTCTGGTTTAGAAGAAGTTTCTTAATTAAAGATGGGTTTAGTCATGGAGATTGCAGAGACATAAAATATAAAGAAGTGGAGAATGGGAAAACAAAGTGTGAGCAAATGAATTTATAAACAAATGTGTTATTTTATCACTCAAACTGTCAAGTAGGAGGCAGAGGAAATTAAGAAAAATAAGGAGGAAGGGTGAAGATAAATAGGAAGAAGGACGGTCACAGTTTATCACGTCCAGACTTGGATCACAGCCACTGACTGGAAGGCGACATGTCTGAAAGGAGTCTTAAAGAGGATGCCATGGCCAACAGTGCATTTCTTTAAGGCACAGACCTAATTTTTTTTTGCTTTGACTTTCAGAGATGACCTCAAAAGCAACTTTGGATGCCAGATACTCCCTGTGTAGGAATCCTGCTCTGCTTATTTCAGCCTCAGTGAAAGGAGGCTCAGATGAAGAGATTTCCTCGTGGTTCCAGGGACTCTCCATGTGGATGGATGGGCCAGGCTCCAGCCCCACATGGCTGTAGCGCCCAGCACTACACTGGACTGCTCTTCTAAGGAAAATCCCAGCTCGGGTGCCTCATAAACAAGCCAGCATGGCACTGGGGCCTTCCAGGTAAAAGCTTGTGGACAGCCTGGCTACCTAATACTGACCGCAGGAGATGGGGCAGCAGGTAGGGACCTTGCATGCCCACTCCTCTTGCACCACACACCACAGCCCCCTTGTCAGACATGCACCTATGGCCACACAGGCACAAAAGAAGCTCTAACTCCTGCCCAGCCTTGGTGAAGTTTGGTATCAGCAGATTCAGATTCACTCCCAAGGGTATCTTCAGATCAGCAGATCTGAAAATACCCAAGGGAGTGAAGAGCCAAGAGGACATTCCTGCAAGTTCATTGCTTGTCTCTATACAAATGGCTGATAAAGTGAGAAAATGTGGCCTGAAGCAAGATGTTCTTAGTGGGAAGAAAGCAGAGGCAAAAGGGAAATGGAGATGGTCTGACTCAGAGATGGAGCAATCTCTTCAGCCATCTGCAAGCAGACAGCCATACTGTAAATTATTTTAAGTTATCATACTGATATAAGTAAGAATGCCTTTTAGGTGTGTACAGTGCCCAGGAGTAATAGTAAGTTGCTTTTCTCCCTTCCCTCTTCATTTGAGCATTGCATTTCCCATCCTGCCTTCAGTAATCCTTGTGCCAAGAACAAGGAAACCCTGCAGTGAGGTGATTGCATTATTTTTCTCCTCTTTTTCTTGAGTGTGCACCATGCTGAGAAGACATGAGCAGCTCAGCATACCTGCCTACAAGGGATAAAAATCAACATTTCTAAGATTCTCCTTCTAGCCTGTCCTACATATGCAGATTGTCTCCTGCAGCAGATGTAAACATTCTTTTCCTTTTTTTTCCTTTTTTCATAGGGCAGTGAATACTCCTCTAACAGTGTAACATCCATATTGAAATATTTGCCTACTAATATATTCCAGAAATGCATCTAGATTCATGGATATCTAAAATTAGTAAGAGAAATTATAATTTGGTTTCAATTCCTGCAAAGATCCACCATTTCTCCCTGTGATTCCTGCTTTTATTTGAGGTGAATTCATATAGAGAAAATTTAAAATCTAAGCCTGCAGAAATATCTTCCAAGCATCTCTTTTGCTCAGTAGAGGCACTATTTTCTCTTGTTATCCTCTGCTTTCTTGGCTGAATGTCGACAGAAATGCATTGAAACAAGTTCTGTGACCTCTCATCTCTGACCAAGTCAGCCCCCAGAGGACATAACATGAGAGGACATACACATGCCCCTATTATGAAATGAAAACAAAACAAAACAAATTTCCACATCATTCATTGAGCAAGGAGATTGCTGCAATCATCTATGAAGGAAAGAAAATATATTTCAATATATTTTGTGAACTACTAACCCTAATCAGTGTAAGGCAGAGGGCAACAATCTGTTCTCCACCTTTATGAGAGATAAGTCAGGAAGTAAAGGGTGGGAGCTGCAGTGATTTAGAGAAGTTTGCAGCTTTCTGTCTCCAGAGGATCAGGGCTAAAATATATGGTTTTTGCTTTAAGAGGAGAAGAAATGAATAAATGAAGTTCATAAGATCACATGCCCCTGACTGAGCAGGGAACATGGTGATGAGCCTCTCTAGGGCCTCCAGCGCTCCACAACACTCTGCTCCTTTGCTGTGCAGACCCTAACCAGGATGTCCCTCCATGTCACCTCGGGTGTTGGCCTCATGCTCCCTGTCACAGAGATGGGATGTTGGTGGACAGGTTCGATGTTTCCACATCCCCCAGGTGGTTAATCCACTGGTGAATAACGAAGAGCTGATGGCTGGTAGAAAGACATGAAATGAGAGAAGGGGAGCCCTTAGCAAAGCCTGTTCTGGTGCCACCTCAAAAAAAGCCTTTGAACTAAAAAATGAGCTCCAGCAAATCACCATTTGGTTCACGCATGTACAAAAACACATGGCACGCTTCCTGTGACACTGGGATCTGTTAGGAAAATCACTGCTTTGAAATTGCTGGGTTAACATTATTGGTGAAACAAAGCAGATTGAATCTAAAGACCAGATTCACTCTGAACTCACAAAAACCTGCTAACATGGCTTGTGGTTTGACCACAACTCCTTTAGACACTGATGTGTACGGAAGCACGATGCCATGTAGAGAGCTCTTTAGCAGCTGAACAGTTAACGATTATGCACGCTATGTTTTCCTCCTTTCAAATTCCTCATTCATAATGTATGAGTGAGATCATTAAAAGCAACATATTGGCTGATACCATCACAGCTGCTACCTAACTGTAACACTTCATAGCAAGGAATAACATTACTCTTCTCTTACGTATGTGTTCAGAAATGGGAAGAAAGAGACTTGTAGCTGTAAGAACAGTGTAAAATGTTTAACATTACTGAAAAAGCTTCATGTGTTGGGCAATTGAGAGATGTTGAGAGTGTTCTCAAAATGAATAAAACATATTAGTCTCCTTTTGTCAATCCTTTTCACCCTTTTCTTCTATTGCAATATGGCAGTATATTTTGTACACACACACACAAAATCAATATCACATTAACTTCCATAATAATAAAAGATTAACTCCTACAATGGACAGAAAACTTTGTCTCCATCCAGGAAATTTTAATCTCTCCAGCCCTTGCCTATTTAGAACTGTAATGATGATTATTTTAAGCCAAGCATGGGGTGGGTCAACTGTATCAAGGGAAGATAAAGATTGTCTTAGGGTTTCTAGGCATAAGTTCTGTAGGTCTTTTTGTTTTGTTTTTTAGTTGGTAAGATGCCCTAGGTGCTGATATGGTTAAAGAGATAAAATAAAAATGTATTTAAGTTGACAAAGAGGAATGCTTTTGAGTAAAGTAAGGCACTTTCCGTTTTTCAAGTTATCTGAATCTTTACAAGCTTAGGGCCTACATTTCTCTCTTTTACATTTAAGTGAGAAGAATGAAAATAATGTGCTATATAAAGCAGGCTTTTAATTTTCAAAAATCTTGTTTCATATTCTAACCTGAGCTGCTTGTTCTTTATAAATCATGAATCACCTCAAAAAGCTTTGTTCCCCTGCATATCAGAGTTTCTAGGGTAAAAAAAAACGGCCAAGTCCAAAATGACATGAAAAATGAATTATCTGTGTTTGAAAGAGAGGGCATTTCCCTCTGGGCATGTAGGAACAACTCTGAATGTTACCGGTTAATCCCCAGATGGCCGGTCTCACTCTGAACCACGATGGGGCCTGAATCTGCACATATTTACCCCATTGTGCTGCGATGATCTGACTGCCCTCCCCTCACACCAGGCTTTGCACCACATTACGACTTCTGACATCAGCTGAGATGTTTCTGCCTTGTACTGGTGCAAAAGGAGAACAGGGTCCCGTGGGTTCATTATCCTTAAACTTAAAACCGAGTAGCTAAGCTGGCATGAAAGACTTTCTTCTGTTGCACATTCATAATGCATTTTCACTGTGGTACGTGAAATGGAGGGGATAACACGGTCCTCTCAAAAAACTCTTCATTCAAAGTTTTAATTGTGTCTCAGAGGAATAAATGAAGGGGTTTTGCCTCTCTCTCCCTCTTCCTCTGATAACAGCTTGTTTTTTTTTTACTAGCATCGCTTATGGTTTCTTTAATAGTTTTCAGTCTCTGACAGAAGTGTTCTGCTACCCTTTTCTGTTCAATAATGAATGGGTACATTTGAAGTTGCAAGTATTTGCACTTATGAGCTCATCCAGACAAAAGATACAAGACACGTGACTTACCTAAATGGCAGCCTGGGGACCAAGTAAATCACACAGACCCCTTAGCCTTTCTCTGCTCTGCCTCCTGGGTGCAGTACCTAGCAGGAAGAAATGACAGATTCTTGCATCACTTCTGCTGAATCATCCCAGTCTCCAAACTCCTGTGGGGAAAATGCCAGTCTCAGGGAAGCCACATGAGGTGTGTCCAGTTAATCTTGATGCATCTGTGCTTGTCTCCAGGGGCCTTTTACACCCAATGGAGGGAAAAGGCCATTTTGGGAATGCAGTTTATTTAATCATAAGGTCACAAAGCAGATCAAATGAGTCTCTCTCCTTAAAAATGTCTTTTTTTGTCCCCAGAGGGCTGTGTCTCTGAGGCAGTGACTCCACTGTAAGTGGTAGGTGAAAAGGACCCCTCTGAAGGGCTGGCGAGGGTATCTGGGGGCAAAAGCAAGCACTCATGAGACTGGTTAAAGCCTTACGAGGAAACTGTAAGGACACCCAATCTTGAATTTCCTCACCAAGATTGATATGGAATAATTACTCTCTGAGTAACCACTAAGCCACAGTTTAATTAAAGCATGTAACAAGGAGTAGGCGTTAAGGGCACAGAAAAAAGCATTTATGGCTCCTCTCTGAGGTCATTTGAACCTGGATTTGCAACATGACTGTCTGCAGTCTCTGGAGCAGGACATGAACTCTCCTTCCTTAAAGCTTAGCTCATACCAGAGGGGAAAATTTTTCAAAAGCAGCCATTACTTCAGATGGTCTTAAAATTCGCACTAATCCCACAGTCGATACAAGAAAGAAGCAAAGAAAAGTTAAGCATTGCAGTGACCAGCTCTACATCTCGGTGTCCAGACCAGATGGCAGAGCCTGGCCTGCTTTTCCCTCTGCATTCCTGGGAGAGGAATCCCTGCACAGGCCTGGCGAGACCTCTAAGAGTAAGATCCAAAGCACCTAAGATGCCAACCAGGGAGTTATCCTCAAGCAAGTAATAAAGTAAGCAACGATGCAAACAAAACCTAAATCTCCTTTCCCATGATCACAACAACTGGGAGGTCACCTGGGCTTCAGAAGTCAAAAAGGTCTCTGAAAAGTTTTTTCTATTCAAATTGCTGGGCAGAGTTCCTTCTTTTCTTCTAAAACATAACTGGAAAAAAGTACTTTTGTTCTGTAACACTGTCCAGACTTTTATATAATAGTCTTCAATTATTCAACTCAAAAATAGGAGAGCCAAGAGCAATTCTGTCCTCTGCCTGAGGCAGTTCAAGCTCATCTTTTCCACCTCCTTGGCAGGACCCCTAGCCATGCAGGGCAGACCCATCCTCTGGAGATAGAAGAGGAAAATGTGTCAAAGAGGAAGTGGGAATGAGCAGCCGGGTGAGCCTTTAGTCGTGTATTTAAAGTGTACTTGTTAGCCAGAGATTTTGGTCTTTATGTGCTCAGGACAGAAACAGGAGGTGAACGGAGGTCATAGAATCATAGAATCATAGAATCATAGAATGCCTAAGGTTGGAAGGGACCTCTAGAGGTCATCTAGTCCA
>JAWLRI010000265.1:56381-66519 GCA_034781795.1 Crypturellus tataupa
CCCCCCTGCACACGCAGGGCCACCTAGAGCACATGGCACAGGGCAGCATCCAAACGGGTCTTGAAGATCTCCAGGGAGATCCCTCACCTACAAAGTGCTCTAACTACTGGGCTACTTCAGGAAGGGAGCAGTCACGGTCCACGAGGTTTGGTGAAGCCTGGGTTGTCCTAGGCACGACCAGCAAATGCCAGTCAGCTCTTGGCCCCAAGTTCTTTAGTTCTCAGAGGCCTTCAGAATGCAGGAGAGACTATGACAGGAACACTGTCAAGCTCCCACAAGGAATGTTTCGGGGGCCATCAGTAACACTGAAGCTCTTGGGTTTGTTTATTTTTAAAGAGACGCATTGAAGCTTGTTCACAGGTGAGGAACTTCTACCTATGTTCCACCTCCATCTCAGTTCTGGCATTAATTCCTGGTTCTGGAGGATAGAACTGACCTTTACAAGAAAATGGAAGAATTTAACTCTACAAAATACTTATGAACTGTCCCCAAAAAAGTCTTCAAAAAATAAACAAGAAAGGTGTTCTTGAATGTGTAAGAGTAATACACAACATGTACATACTGTGTGGCTTTAGCTTTCTAAAATGAGAGCTTTAGAAATGTTTTGTTCATGTCGATTCAAAAAAATATGAATAAATAATATGCACAAAAAGAGAGATTAAATATTCTGCTCTCAGGCTGGCTTTTGAGTTTTGAATTCTCATTTGGAAGGAATATTTTCCAGCCAAGTCTTAAATCCCCTGAAACTAGGAACTGCTGACATAGTTTGCACACAGTTTTAGTAGTGCCAGTGGGCACTGCTGCAAAAAAAGCATGGCTGCTATTAGCACAAAAGTCCTCCCTTCTCCTTCCCCTCACTCAGGAAAGCATTAGAAGAGCTTGAAATGTAAAACACATTCTTATGTGACAATGAAAGAAAAATCACTTAGAAGAAGACAAGGAGGAATTGAAGTTACTCACTCAAACAAGTCAGGCTGACAAATTGCTTCTGCTGTCTTCATTCATCCACATAATGGATCCTCCATTCCCTGGCCAGTTATAGAAGAATAATTATCTCTTTTAGATCAGCTGCCTTGGCTTCATCATAAATCAATTCTTTCCTCCCCTCTTTTCACTCCTCCTCCCTCCCCCATTTTTATCAATGTATCATTCCCATAAGTCTTTCCTAGTCCAACTTTTGATTGACTATGTGAATCTGATGACCACAGCCTTCTGTGAACTTGTCACTTCTGTCTCGTAACCTAAAAGGCTTATTTTTCTGCTATAGCTAGGCAAGTTCACACGCGTATTTGTGACAAGTTCACAAAGCTCAGGAGAAAATAAGCTGGTCATTGCACATAATAGACAACATGAGATAAGTAAAGCTGATTGAGCAATGAGAAATTCTGGTCTTTTCAAAGCTGCACATATACCTCACCCTAATAAAACAATGACAACCCTTCTAGCAAAGCATATAAGCATGTATGTAGTCTCAATAGAGATGCATCATTGCAGTACCCTATGAAATGAGGGAGATGATAGCTACAAATGAGGAATAAGCATCCAAGTCAAGTTCACTGCTGATACTAGATGTTAGTAACCTTGACACCTTCAAACTTCAAACAGAATTGTCTGAAACTGCCTAAACTCTGAGTCATTGTACTTGGAAAGAGATCAGACCTAGTACAAAAATCAGGGATGCAGAAATCCCTGTGAAGATGCTTTACCACACTCTCCCTTTGAGGCTATTTCACATGACATTCACCTCCGTTTGCCTATTGAAAGGACAGGAGATGAAGCCAGCTCCGTACTCCTGAAGGACACTGTGTCATGCCCAGGAAGGGCTCTCTACTGCTCTGTTAGATGCTGCAGAGCCTCAGCTCCTCTCACTAAAATGAGCGCACCCCGCACTGCCTGCGCTTGTAGAGATACCTTCATCTCCCCCTTCCAGCCTGTTAAATCTACCCTACCAGCTGGCACCTTCCCTACTCTTACTGCTCAGCCCTGATTCCCACCAGCCTCAACACTTCAGCAGCTAAATCCTACTTCAGCTGAAATCAATGGGAAAAATCTTATACTCCCAAAAGCCGAGATTTCAGCAGAGCTGTGCTCAGAGCAAACAGCTGGAGGGCTGGTCACCCTGGTGGTGGATGGGCTGCTTTCATGCTGAAATGCTTTTTTCTCCCTCTATGGTTCATTGGCTTTATATGGTTCCATATTAAAAGCTCTTATTCATTTTTCCTGTCTACTATTGTGTGAGGGTTTTAGCTTTATTACAGTATCTCAGCTACTTAAAAGTTTAAAAGGTCTTTTTAATGCATTAAATGAGCTGGCAAAATTTCACATTTTGCTGAGGAGAACTGTGAAGAAAAAAAGTATCCATAGTAGCCACTAATTTTTGGTTTAATTTCCATTCTTATCTCTGTCTGTCACTCAGGTCTCCTGAAGTATATATAACAGACAAGAGTTTTCTTCCTCCTCTATTTCCTTGCCTGCCTGACAAGACCAAATGGAAGGAGAATTCCTGGGGGTCCTGGTGAAAATAACGTACAAGATGTACTCAGCAGAAAATTTGAGATGCTGCACTTGAAGTTATTTGAAGCCCAAAAGGCAAAATGACCTATTTTTTTTCTCTCTCTCTCTTTTTTTTTTTTTTCTCCTTCTTTCTTTTATTTACACATTCTGGTCTTCAAAAATGTAACAAAATAAGCTTGACACCTTACTTAAGCAAGATCTATGAAAAGTAACCTATCACTGCAGACTTATGAGTATCTGGGGAAAATAAATTAAGCAGCACATAAACTACCCTTTACAGTGATAATAGCAGTCTGTAGATGGTGTTTTAGCTGCAGTTGTTTTCTTCTTGAGGGGCCTAATGCTGCAAGCCTTAATCTGAGATTTGGGAGGATTTAGGCTTTAGTGAAGACCCCGACACAAAGCCCTTTGTTTATGGTCCTGGTTAATGGTAAACACTGTTATCATGGGGCATGACTGCCGGAATGCAGAAAGGCTTTTGAACAGAAAAGAAAATGCAAACCCACCAAAAAGCGGCTGACAGACAATGCCAGATTCATTCACAGCATCTTGGGCTGCTTTTCTCTTTCTGATTTCGCGTGATCTCTTCCCACAGGTGCTGCAGCAGAGTGGATTTAATGAGCGTGGGGCAGTAATCAAATGGAACTCACTGATTTTCAGGGAGAGTTTGGGATGATTGTGAGTTGGGGGTTCAAAAGGACTTTGGGAAGAAGCACATAGGCAACAGCTTAATGAGCCTGCCCAGAATAGCAGGGCTCTCCACAGCCATGTAATGAACTCAGTGTTATTTGCAAGTTTCTGCTCTACATTTTTGGTGCTGCTTCCTCTCATCCCTGTCTTCTTTAATTAGCTGTCCCCTGCAAGAATAACAGGTAGATTCATTATGTTTGAAGCTGAGGCAGGAGTAGGTAAATTATTCCTCTTCCTTGGCACTAGCACAGATAATCTAACCTCTAAGTGGCACATTAGGGATAAATCACCAAGGCAATAGCCATATTCCCTCCCCACATTGAGCTCTCTCACTTTCCACACAAAACCAGCAAGCAGCTCAGCTGCTTTGCTCAGAGAGGCAAAGCCGCTCAGTGACAACAGCAAGCAGAGTATTTTTCCCATTTCCTCAAGTCTCCTGAAATAGTAGCTGCCTTTCGGTTTATTCCATGTACCCATCATCTTTGTGTCAGGCCCTGAAGAGGGAAGGTGGCTCCATCCTGTAGCTGTTCCAGGTAACAGGAAGCCCTTGCTCATCTTTCTCCCCACCTTAGACACTTCTCTTCGACAGCAGCTGCTTTCCCAGGTGTTCCCCACCTTTTCCCCTGCTAAGGGACATTCAGGCAACCCGTGTGGCTGCCTGCAGTATTTGTACCCCAGGGCCACCACGGCTGTGGTTTTCTTTGCTGTGCATCCTCACTGATGGGTTACGGCTTGCTCCTCAGTCTTCCCACAAGCAAAAGTGTGGGAAGACTGAGGAGCAAACTGAGAACTCACCACTATGACCACAATGTCCAGCAGGCAGGAGATTTACCCCTCTGCAGAGCAGCAGGCAGACACCCAGGAGGTCTGGCTTAGGCTGGTGCAGGAACAGTAGCTACAAAGTCAAGGCCTTGCTCTCTCCAGACAAAGTCTGTGGTGGGCAGCCTGTGTGTGTGTGTGTATGTGCCAGGACCCCAGACTGGACAAGGTGCTTTGGTGATGATGCCCAGATTTCCCTCGTGGGGGGCCTCAGGAGGAGCTGTGGCTTTCAAGCTCAGCAAAGCCAGGTTTTACTGAACATAAAGCAAATAATTGACTTCTGAAATAAGAGAAAGTGCAAAGGGACTTGGTAAAGCAGAACAGAAATAAGGAGGATTTATAGCCCAATCTCTTTCTCTGCTTCCAGGCTCCCTTTCAGCAAATCCCCTCTGGCCTCTAAGTGCTTTCCCTTGTTCCAGGGCCTGGCAGGTGACTCGCTGCCCACCCACATCTCTCACCTGAGCCTGAAGGAGAAATTTGCTCATTCCCTCTCTGCGTGTCTCTCCCCTCTCCCGTCTCCTGTCTCCCAACTTCCACTGCAGAATCCTCAGTCCTTTGGACAGGTGCTCCCTTCCAAAGCAGCAACCTGTTTCCTTCCTCCAGAGACCTCATTAGCCACTCTCAGACCTTTCTAAGAGGAACAAACCTACTGTGCAAATTCAAGAGAAACAGCTCAGCCATTGCCTCTCACCATTTGCAGAAAATAAGCTGGTGCTTTTTGGGCAAGAGAAAAGGGGAAATAACCAAACAGGGAAGCAAACAGCACTTTTGCATCTAGTGTTGGCCTCATATCCATCTGCCCTCTCACTCTTCTGCACAAAGCTGGGGCTTGCGATGACACAAGACTATCCATAGAAAAGAGAAAAACCTGTTGCAGGACAAAGAGACTGGCCAAGAGGAGCCCAGCTAATTACAGGGGAAGGAGCAGAAAGTTGCCAGAAATACCCAGAAAGTTAGTGCTTGGTTATTGGGGATATCTTAAAGTTGTCAGAAGGTGCCCCAGAATGCAAAATAGGACAGAAATTGCCATGCTCATCCTCACCACCAAGGACCCAAGAGATGTCCTCGCTGTTGTGACTATCTCATGAATAGCAGGCAATGGATCTCAGAACTTGGCAAGTACTTTCCCCATAAGAGTTCCTATTGCTGCAGCTGCTGAGATTTTGTGGTTTCTTCTGCTCAGGGAGAGATTTAACATCCACTGCATTTTTATTAGCTATTTGTCAGTTTTGATTTCTAGTAGTAATATTAAAGATGTAACCTGCAGCTTTAAAAATGTTTGGATGGGGAAAGGTTGTAGAACATAAAACACCAGCATGATGCAACATAAAAATAGCTGGGATTCTTACGTGACTAAGGAGCAAAGGCCCAGCTTTAATTATATAAAAGAGCTGATATACAGCATGGATCCAAACAATCATACATTTGAGGAGATAGAAGACCTAGGCAGTAAGAAGCAGCATAAATCTGCCTCATTCAAAAGAATAACAACAACAACAACAAAAAAGCTAATTTTGTTTACCCAGGTTTGCTCACCAAGTTTGCCCCAAGAGCAATGAAACAAAGCTGACACTTGAAATTCTATTCTCTGCTCTGCTGAAAAAGAACAATTAAGCAATAACTCTGCAATAGCATTGGATGTACCAGACCGAGACATAGGCTCTCAATCAGAGATAACAAAAATATTTATGGGAGGGTGGGGTGCTGATATAAATTCCTCCAGAGGAAAAAACATTCTGCTTAGGAACTTAGATAAATGAATTAATAAGATAAAAAAGAAAACAACCAGAATTTTAGTTAATGCTATTGTGCAAAAAAAATGAGCAAGAGCCAAGCCAGCCACATTTGTGAAAACTGAGCTCTGTGGCATTAAACACATTGTTGATAAAAATGCACAAATATCTACAGGCTTAAGCAAAACAGGGTGGTGTAAGAGACTAGATGAGGCTGCCCTCATTGTTCATCATGAAAAACACTATTATTCCCCTTCTACTTGTGAAGAATTCCTGGGTAAAGGGTTATTACTGTTTTTACAGTAGGAAATAAAACAGGATAAGCTCCCTTCCCTAGGTCTGAGAAAATGGCATGGCACAAACACAGATATATATTTTTTTTTTCTCCAGAACATGGTTCCAGGTAACATATGAGCCCAAGGTATCTCCCACGTTGCTGCCCTGAATTGTAGCAAAGCATGGGCTGGGAGAGCACTCCCTGGGACAGGCTGGATTGCACAGGCAGGAAACTGAAAGAAGACAAGATGGTCACAGCATTGTGCTGCACCTGCACAGGGCTGCAGGGAACAGTGGCTGCCTTTTTTGGTCACTCCTAGATGCTGATGCTCAGCCGAAAACGCAACGGTAGCTGCTGAGCTCTGCTGAAGCTGAGCCCTGCACTGCATGCCGAGTGTGGGCTCACCACCCTGATGCTGCTACGTTACATGCCCACATTTCAGGAGACGAGGGAAAAAGGGCAAATGTTGGCTTTAATCCTAGCAGGAGTGTCCTTATGGAAAGGGGAGTGTTAAGCACCTCCTCATTTTCATCTTGCTGACGTCTTCATCAGTATTGGAGCCATTTTACAATGAAGCCCCAAACCACAAGCTGCCAGGTTGCTCATGGGACTGCTGCTATTGCTCATGGGACTCTCATCATGCAGTTTTTACTCAGGCAAAAAGCATAGTGTTTTGCCTTGGGAAAGAGAGTGGAATTTGGTATCTGGCCTTTAACCATAAGCAAAGCGGGGATATGAAACTGAGCCCTGTTCCCTCCTTCCCACCCAGCTCAGTTAAGGATGCTTATATGCGTTATCATGCCACTTTCATATTTTATTTAATTAAAAATCCATGAAGACCCTTTAAATAGAAACAAATATTTGAATAATTTATCCAAGAGTAATTTCAGTTTAATTTCCAAGTCTGCTGAGGTTGATATTGCTCACCACCAGGAGCTAGCACAAGCACATGTATTGCCAGGTACCAGGAAGACAGGAAAGCACATAAACACAGACATGTACCTGGGATCCTGCTTCCAGAGCTCAGCTCCTCTTTTCTTCCTTGAGGTCTTCAGTGGCCTTGAAAGAGAAAAAAGAAAAAGAATGAGCCTCTGTATTCCTGAGGGGCCCCTGGGGGCACTTGGGGGGCTGCAGGATAAGCAAATGAGAGCACACAGAAATGAGAGCAAGTTTTCCTCTGGCTCTGTTCCTACCATGCAGCTGCACCAGCGTTTGCACCTGGCCAAGAGAGCAGCAGGGAATCAGTAACCAGGGGTGGTAATGAGGACCTGCTCTTTCCAGGAGCCTCCAAAACTTGGGCTGGCTGTAAACATCAGTGTGAGGATGTGCAGCCTACAGAGCAAAAGCAGGTTCTGGGGAAGGCTGTATTTACCCACGTTACAGTAGCGTTACAAGGGCCAATTAACCAGTGCTTGCAAATTGCGATAATAACACAACGTGATAATACAATTAACATGGCGTAGAAGTCAAAATGGCCAATTCTGAGTCCTCAATGCTATGCCTGTTCCTCTAATCAATACAGCTTCTTCAGCTGCATGTTAATTCTGCAAAGATTGTCCAGGTTATAAAGCATTTATAACCATGATATTTATAACCATAAAGTCTTTATGACCATGCCATGGTTTGTGATGGAACTTTACATTGCTATCAAAGAGTGTCTTTCTAGGTGTTTTCCACAATTGGACAAAAAAATGTAAATATTCTTTTAGCACTGCATTCCAGCTACAGAATCCATATCAGCTGATCTTAATTTCCAGTCTAATATTAAGTCACTCTTCGAAGAAATATTAGATATTTTACTTCAGGATGAAATGTACAATTTTCACTATCTTATAATTTATCTTGCTTGAGGACAAAAATATGCAGATTTAGTAAAGTCTTGAAGAACCATGCATAATCCAGAATGCTCCAAGGAATATATATAAAATTACTTCTGTCCCATTTGTGATCTTGAAGAGGCAGGCCTTGTTTTTGCTTTTTTCTGACTGAGAAGTCAATGAAAGGGCATATTTTTTCTCCTAATTAGACTCCTAGAGATTTCCTCATCTCTACAACCTATTTTTTTTTACATCTTCTTACTTCAATAACAGAGAAAGACTTTGTGTCACATTTTTTTTTCCTCTAGTGAAGTAATTATTGAAACATCTAACATATTTTTCTGCTTTGCTTGTTGAAAAATCTTTTATAAGATTATGATAAATGGACTTGTAAATTAAACAGATGATCAGACATCGGCATTCTAGAAGAAGGTAAAATGTTTTCCCAAATGACTCAGCAATTGTGAGAAGAAAATTATTTGTCTATGATATAGCTTAAAATAGTGTTATGGTTTTTTGGTGTCTTGCAGCAAAAAACAAACCCTACATATTGTTTTTTAAAATGTTATTGATAAGACTTCAGGGAAGGGAATAGGGATGAGGAGAGGTAATCCAGGATTTTCATGCTAATACTGTGAAGCTGGGACAGCTGCACATGAACGGGCTCAGGGCGCTGCTGTGCCCAGCTCTGCTCGTGGCAACGTTCCCTCGTGCTGAGAGCAGCCACGGCGGCGGTGAATGGCAGTCGTCTGCTGAAAGGTGCTTAGGCCTTGTAATACCACATGCTACTTAAACTTTATGTGATTTACAGCTGCATCCAATTTCAGGAGCATTTTAGACACTTAGATATTTTAGAAGTACCTAAATTCCATTATTCAGAATCTCAAATACCTTTCAAATCCTGGTCCTCGAGGCTCTGTGTCCTGTAGGCTGATGAGCAAGTCTTGACTCTATCTGTCATTTTTGATGTCCCTACTTATGGTTTTGATGGATTAGCTCTCACAAATTAAGTTGTAGCCACCAGAGCTACTACTAGCTCCTGCCACTTGCATCCCCTGGCTGCTGGCTGTGTTTCCCAAGCTGGGATCATGGGATGGGACATGTATCTGCACCTTGATCACCCCTGTCTGGAGCTTCTTAAGCAGAGATATCTCCATCTGCCCTGCCACAGAGACACACTGGGAAAGATGGGGGAAAAACTCTGAGAGTCAGGTCTACCACTGTGAAAATCATCAGGGCTCACCTGCTAGAGCATCGGGTCATTTTGACTTTGCAGGACCTAGCACAGTAATGCTGAAATACAATTGCAGCCCTGGGCTGTAAGAGACAGTGGCATCTGCAAGTTAGTAGCATCCCTGCAAAGGAAAGCCAAGTCTCCTGATTACTAGTCCAGCACTCCATCTGCTGCACCCACAGCCTTGCCTTAACATAGCCTGTTTTGTATGCAAAAGCATGATTATTTGGATTTAGTGAATTACATCTTATTATGCATGTCTCTAAGAGTATTTGTAAAACATCAGAACTCCTATTCATAAGCATATGATTGCCCTTTTATTCTTTCATTTGTATTTTTTTCTTCCTGCGTTTGTCCTTCACAGTTAAAATGAATCACAAAAACCATTCCATTAAGATAGCAGCAAAAATAACTAATAGCACATTCTGGGCAAAGATTTCAGAAAACATTCAGAACATTCAGCATATGAACATTGTTGGAATATAAGTAAAGAAAATAGGACAGATGCCAGACGAGCTAGGTTTCTCAGCTGTTCCTGACTTTAAAGTGCTAGAAGGTGGAAATCATACCAAGACTGGATGAACTGTGGTAAAGCAGCCTAGATTGCCGGCTACACTGCAAGCTGAATCTCCGGGGACACCACGCACATATGCACGTCTCCTAGCAGATATCAACACCCTTCTTCAGAGCACATAACCTGCACCTTTCAGGTCTCATGGACCTTTAGGACTTGAGCTGAAATGTAGCAACCAGCCAGCGCCATCCTAGATACTCTAGATTTGCTAGTGTGTTGGCTCTGTGTTAACTGTGTACAGAGACATGTATTTCTCCTTTGTTCCCTCTGATGTTTTTATATCAAAACTTGCCCAGGGTAGAGGAAGATTGGGTAAGAGATTTCCCTAGGAACCTTGATACCCACAAATCCATGGGCCCTGATGGGATGCATCCAAGAGTGCTGCGGGAGCTGGCGGACATCGTAGCCAAGCCGCTCTCCATCATCTTTGAAAGATCCTGGAGAACGGGGGAGGTGCCAGAGGACTGGAAGAAGGCCAGT
>JAWLRI010000265.1:66619-156864 GCA_034781795.1 Crypturellus tataupa
TGCAGGGGGGTTGGACTAGATGACCTCTAGAGGTCCCTTCCAACCTTAGGCATTCTGTGATTCTATGATTCTATGATCAAAGACTTACGTTACTGATAACCTCCAACTTTTTATTGATTGCCACTTTAGTATGCTCTGTCGCGCACAGAGGAGCTCCTTCAACTGAGTGGTTCAGATTGCAGCAACCTAATATTATTGGTCAGATAAATAAGACTCAGTGTAGCCCCGGAGTAACTCTCCTCTTTATCATACCACCTCTGAGTCCATGTCCAAGACAAACAAGTGTCCATCTCTCCCCAACACGTACAACACTGAGCCTGACACGTCCATCTGACATCTTAAGGAGCTCTGCTCCTCCTACCTGCCTTGGCGCTTAGTGGCTTGTCAGATTCCAGCCAAAGTCTGAGAGACTTCTATTTCTTGCACTTACTGGTACTCAAATATTTTGTCATAGGATGTATGTAAAACAAAAAAGCCATTTCACAAAGGTGTAGCCTCTCTTCTGGAGCTGACACAACGTGCAGAACATGGCATAGTCTGTCTGTCAAAGGCAGAAGCAGGCTATTCTGTCTCCAGATTTTCAGTTTCCTTTCCAAACCTGGTGTCAGTCCTTTCGTGAACACTGCATTCTGGCCTGCTCAGCAGATAACTTGAGAGTTGGTGAAACAGAGACAGACAGTGTCCAATCTGACTCAGTGTTTTCTCTTAAAGGATGATTGGGCCCGGAGTTGAACAATTAATATAAAAAATTCCGCATTCTGCCAGAACATACAAACCAGATGAGATTCTTTCTCTGTCACAGACAAAGTGTGTATGTGAGAGGGTGGGCTCTGCGATTCCAGTCACATTTCAGTTTCTGCCCTTAAAGCTATCTTTGCCCTCAAAGAACCAGAAGGCAGGTTAAGGCATTTAAGAGGCTGGTGCACTGTCTTCTGAGTTGAGGGCAAATATTGTCTCTAAGTATAATCTAAACATTTAAGGATATGTGGTAGAGAGATAAACATCATGCTTTTAAATATTAGGAACCAGTAGCTCCGTGAGTAAAAATCAATGCAGTGCCATTACTGTCACTGGATCTCTTCTAGCTGGTCTGACCCCTGTGAGTAAGGAAATCCCGTCAAAAGAGACAGGCCATCCTTGAAGGCTGCTATCACATCCCTTACTCATACTGGGCTCAGGCTGTCAGCATAATAATAAATGAACAAAATCATAGCTCATGGTAACAGTGCATATTTATGAGAATGTTTTTTTTCTTTTTTTTTTTTGGTCAATATTTCAATTAGTTTTCTACCAGCTGGAGAGAATGCAGATCAGGGAGAGGCTGTAGCTGATGCAGCAGAAGAAAGGAATATTGCCAGTCGCTGATTGATGTTTTATCGGGCCGTAATACTAGAAGCTTTTCCTTGCAAGAATCAAATGTTAGATCTCTCTCAGGGATTTATTTTGCTAGTACCTATGGGAACCAGCTGGGCTAGCTGCCTAGAGAAAAAGACAAAGCAAACCAGTCAGGAAGTTTATGGTGATTTAAGAGGGATGCTGATTAGTGATTCACATTTGCGTGAATAATAAAATAAATACAGGCAATGGGAGCATTTGCTAATGTATTTCTGCATTTCTTCCCAAGAAAAAGAGAGCCGCTGTGTATAAGTTAAGATTGGGAATTTTTCCCATGACAGACCTATTTTATTGCAAAGAAGAGTGCAATACCCCAGAGAGGCAAAGATGTACAGCATTGTCAGTGTTAGAAATTCTGCACTGAGGACGTTTATGCTAGTAAATTGATTGGAAGAAAAAAAAACCCTCTTTTCTCTTGAAACAAAAACAAGAAATACTCTCTCAGGGGCAAAAGGCACACTGAGAAGATTTGGAACAAGGCTCTACGGGTGTTCCCTGGCAGCAGCAGAGCTGCATGAGGGTAACAGTAAAAATCCAGCCCTGGAGGGACAGAGCAGGTGTGATTTATTAGATACAGCTCACAGCATTGCTGCTGGCCTGGGCCAACAGATGAGCAACCTCTCCTTTGCTGTTTTTCTCTGCAGGAATTCAGTCAATTATGAGGAAATCTCAAGAAAGGGGGATCTGTGTCTTTATTGTGGATCACTTGAAGCACATTGTTTTCAGTGAATGAAGGTACTGTGATTTGATATCTTAAGTTTTATTTCCTACCTTTAGAATAAGTGGGTCATTTTTTGGTAAATGGTATCTTCAAAATACTAGTGAATTATATGCCATGTCTTAGGAAACATCACTAGAGACTCCAAACTTCTTAGATGACTTCCCAAATTCTCTCTGTCCACACCATCAAATTTTGTTCATATCTCACTCCTTGTCCTTGCTTTGGGATTTCTCACCAAAACTCTCTGATCCCTGAGAAGAAGATTTTTCCAAGCATGGGATTTTGTTGCATGATCATGGCAGACCCCAGGTTTGTGGACAGATAAATTGCAATGGAAAATAGCTGCAGTATTCCAGCTCTGTTCACAAAGCTCTTAAAATAGAAAGAAAGGACCTTTTGTAGGCTGCAGTTCAGACATTTGTCTGATGCCAGGATAGAAAGACATCTGACTCATAAGCCCTGTTGGATTTTGCTGCAGTGCCTAGGGATGCTACCATGGGAGTGCTCCACACTCCCCTTTGACCGGAGGTTATTGCCCTTATATCAGGAATAGAATGAAACAAATGTCTTCATCTTAACCTCCCTATCTTCTTATCAGTCCACAGTATCAGTTCAGGGCACTAGTGATGACAAGTTTGTCTTAAATATAGTTCTGTGAATTGAGGCAGGGACCTTCATTTCTGCTTTCAGGCAGAGGAGTAGAGAGGGCAGCTGTGAGTCTGCCGGGTTGATCTGCCCACACAGAGACAAGGGGTAAAGCTCTGTTTTCCTGTGACTCCGCAGTGAACAGACCTGAGTACCGAAGGGAGCAGCAGCAGCCTGTGGAATACGGTGCAGGTTTTCCACAGCCGCCTGCAGTTAGTTTTGCAGAGCAGAGAGGGCAGAAGGGAAATACATTTTCAATATGAATCCAACTTAGAGATGATGATTGAATTTTTCAATGCATCTCCACATCTCCGGGGTTATAGGTGTAAGAATGAAATTGCAAGACCTTGTTGGCAGTGACTGCAGATAGAGCAGTGCATATATGAATCACATCATGGGAATGACACGAGCAGCTCTCTGGCCCTGGCTAGGGCAGATGAAGGATGCTTGGCTCTGCAAGGCTGCTTGAAGCAGCTCTTGCGGGGGGTCACGGGCATCTCCTTTTCTACTGCTATGAATCAACTACTCCCACCATTGCAGAACTCTCCGTGCACTCAGACTAACACAAATAATTAAAGCAAGGAAATTAATTTGGGTCACAGAGAATAAGTACTTCAATCTAGAACATAATTTAAGTTGCACAGGAAGTAAGACTTCAGCTTGAATATGAATGAGCTGGGCAATATTTTTTTGTTTTTATTTTTGTTTAAGTACTGAAGAACGCTGAGTGGGCAGCTGAAACCTTGACCTCTTCCATCACCTTCAGCACAGTCCCTGCCATGCAGCAGTCCAGGACAGAATCTGCATGGCCCACAGGTGCTTTCAGGCCTCATTGGGTTTGTCTTTAGCTTAGGACAGAAATAGTCCAGGCAGGAACAAGCTGGTGTCACTCCCACCACCCAGCTGATGTGCTGATGCTCAGCACTGGAGGGCTGAGGAGCTGCTGCTCTGTGGCTGGAGGACATTTATCTTGTGACACGGTGCCTCGTGCAGAGAGAAGGAGTACACAGACACCCATAGCACTTCAGCTGGCTGCTGCTGAGTCATCTGCTGATTTCTGGGTTTCTGAGATTACTGCTATGGGATGGAGATGCATTTCCAAAGCAGAGATGAAAAGCTGTTTCACTTATTAGGCTATTAATTGCCCAAGCCCCCAGTCATGTTATTAAATGGCAATTAATGGAAGCTAGAATTGGAGCTTAAAATTATGAGTCTTAGAAGAGAATATTAGCAAACAGTAGTGGAAAGAGCTTGAGAGGGTGTGAGATCTAGGCAGTCTGTACACAGATCAAACTAGCCCAAGGTAGAAGGTCTCACAGGGCTTCTGATTTTACCCAAACCTTTTCAGCCCTTTCCCAAATAGTGTTTTTCTAATAAGATATGCTCTGCAATATTTCAGTTCTGCAATTCCATTCAAAGCCATTGCACAGCCTGGATTGCCTCTGTTGTGTTAAGTCCATAGCCGAGGTAACACAGTGAGGAATTTTATTGTAACATGCTTCAGCAGAAGACTTAGATGTTCAGTGTCCCATTAAAAGGCACATTATTCATGAGAGAAAGGATTCCAGAGCAGTTTCTCAGGTTGCTTCCCTATAAATTATGTCTCTTTTCCATTCATCAGATCCCTATTT
The DNA here is from genome assembly GCA_034781795.1 of Crypturellus tataupa. Lineage (NCBI taxonomy): Eukaryota > Metazoa > Chordata > Aves > Tinamiformes > Tinamidae > Crypturellus > Crypturellus tataupa. The sequence continues at coordinate 71,012 of JAWLRI010000265.1, forward strand.
CTCTGTGCATAAGTAGGCCCCTTATTTATAGTGTTCACAGCAGACATGTGCTCCGAACAGCAGGAGAAATGGGCTGAAACACAGGTTATCAGTAACTTACTCAGAGACACTCTGCAGATGTTTTGTGCAATCCTGTACTTTGTCTTTCAGTGAAAAACACTCAAGCAAGCAGCTGATCATCTGTTCACGAGACTGCTTAGATAATAAGCCTGCTAAAGTCTCATATGCTCACACACACACACAAGATCCTATTACACTCAATGAAACAGCTTTATGATGTGGAAGAAGCGTGTTCAAACACTGTACATTAGTGGAGCCTTTCCATCTCACTGGAAATGCACTGGCCATTTTCAGTTGATCTTCTTTTTATTACATTTGCATTTAAGTACTAGAAGCAAAGATGTTAGCACTGCTGCTGCAGAGAACAAATACCATCAAGAGCCATTTCACAAAAGAGAGGTCTGACCTGCTCCCCGCCTTGCCGATGCAGCACAAGGAACTTTGGATTTCTGCTGCAGCTGCCAGATACCATTTAACTACCTGAATCTTTTGAGTCTTACTCCAAAGTCCTCTCCACTGGACTGTCTTCGAGGGAACCTTGCAGGCTCTCAGACTACGCGGTGGCTACGGGGAAGTCCTAATATCCCAAGACCTTGCCCAAAACTTGCTGTCACCAGTGACAGGTGAGAGCCACTGCAGAGCCATCCCCTCCCTCCCTAACATGGACACAGCTTCTTGCCTAGCTTCACAGCTGATATTTTTATTTAGGGATAGGAGCTGATAACAGGAAGCTTTTGTATTGCAGCACATGCTGGACACTGGCACTCTGGGAGCATATTCCTGAGGGTGTGGTTCAAAATACCATCAGCTTAGATTTTCATCAGTTTTTCTCAAGGTTAGCCAAGGCTCATGCATCTGATTAACTTCTAAAGTGCTTTGGAAAACATAACCGAACATAAAAGAAATAGCTTGCCCATCAGGTTTTCTCAGCGTGTCAGACCTACAGTTTTTAGACTCATATAGCTGTTAGGTGTTAAAACTGTGTTGTAGAAGTATAGAAGTTTCAAATCTCCACTAATGTGTTTGCATGGTTGCTACAACCAGGACGTAGCCATCTGTGGAGTTAGTAGAAAAGCTTCTCCACTCTTTGCATAAATTAACAGAAACATATTATTCCATGAACTGCTGCTTATACCAGTTTTGGCAGAGGATCAAAGTTCAAGAAATGTATTTATTTTTTAACGCATGTGAAATGAAAGTAAGGGCTGGGAAAAAAAATTCAACCCTGGAGCCTTTTTTTTCAGGTTACATGGAAAAAAATAAATCATGATTTTAATGGGAATAAAGAGAATCCCTGGAGTTAACTGTAATGGTGCTTTCCTGCAGCTGAAGTGAAGCTGTGTGTGTCAGCACTTCTTGAATGTACTGTTTATTTCAGGGTTCCCCAATTGGTGCCTGTTTAGGTGGCATGCACAGACACAGCATATAAGAAGAAAACAATCCTCAAATTGTAATTTTTAGATGAAACAAACACCAAAATGTTGACCATTTTAGTGCTTTTTTCTCTGTGATTACATTCAAAAGCTTCTGCCCTGGAAATATAGAAGGTTGGCAAAATTAAAAAAAATGCCATTGACCTATGACAGAACTTGTTTTATTTGTTCACTAGTGGGTGTCTCATATATATGATGAGACATGAGTAACACTGCACATCTTTGGCCTTTTACAGCAAGACCCTTAAAGACAGGCTTCACTTCAAGCATCTTTATCAGGATTCACTTAAGTGAATAAATCTCCTTGTGTGCTTGAAACAGATGGAGAAAAGAATTAATATCCTTGCAAATCAAGTTGCTTATGGGAATGCTAATTTTACATGTGAAGCATAAATACATCTGTAACCCAGTAGCCCATGAGCTCCTGTTTGCCCCAGAAGAGATGTCACAGATCGATGCTGAGGTATAGCAAGCCTCAGTCCATGTTTCAGCTAGCTGTAGCCCCTGGTCTGGTTTGAATAAGCACAGTGCTTGATAAACGTGTGACCAAGCCTCTAGTCTGCTGAGAAAATTGCTCATCTGTGGGCGAGAAGCTGTGGGAAAGTGCATAGTCTAGAGCCATGTGACATTAGAAAATGCAGACAAAGGTGAAATCATCAAAATTGTGATAATTTGCAATTCAGGGAAGAAAAGTCTAGGTACAAAATGCAAAGAAAAAAAAAAAAAGGCAGTTGGAAGATGGCAATTGAACAGTATCAAGGATCAGCCTGCTCCAAGAAGCAGTGGAGACTGATCCTTTGTGGCCTGAATGACAGAACCTTGGCCAGCAAACACCATGACAGTGACCACATGGATGTTTAATCAAGAGCAACTTTTATTCTTAGGTATTGATTGTTTATGTTAGTTATTAAATAATCACTTTGTGCTCCTCAGCTGTGTACATCCTTATAAAGTCTCTGCTAGTATGGTCAAGTTTGCCCTAAGAGGGAAGGGATCCAGCCTTTGAGATCCATCAGTTATGGCCAACAGACTTTCTTGGTCCAGCCATTGTAGCTGATGTGCTGAAGTGTGGGCTCCTGGATTTGGAATTACCCAGCAAGTTTTTGAGCTCTGAAGCCATTTTGTCAATGTTTGTGCTAGGTGTCTGCACACCTGATCACTTGCTAGGTTTTCTCCACAGTTTTCCTGGACAGGAATCACAGCACAAGAAGGAACACACAGGTGCTTCTGAGCCATGCCAACTCCACCTCCTGCAGTGGTCACAGAAAAGGGGAAAAATTTAGTGAAATTGGCTTATCCCAGATCATATGTTGGAGGCTGGAGAGCTGGTTCAGCTTCTACCCATTTGTGCTGCTGATACAGCACAGAGAACAAACAAAGCTGCCCAAATGAAGCTGTCAAGGACTGCCCATGACAAGGGAGCTTTCTTAGGTGACAACAAGCTGGCACAGACATATTCTGCCAGCCTATAAAATTCAATATAATGAGCAAGCCAGAGAAAGGATAAGGGAGGCTGTGTAGCACGCTGGCACATCCTTGGCAGAGGCAGCAGTTGGAAGCAGGAAAATGAACATGCTGCCCCATCGGAGGCACTTGACTTCCTGGCTCCTGTCCCTTTGGAGTCCTCTGTGGCCCAGCAGAGCACAGACATTCAGGACAGCGCTCAGCCTTGCTCTAAATCACCTCCTGACAGGACTCTGCCTTTCCTTAGGTGACAAAAGCAGGATGCTGTGAACCTCCCAGTAACATCACCCTTACATCTTCCAAGGTTTTGCAAAAAGCTCCTGTCCGGTCCATGATTGAGAGAGTAGAAAGGAGCTTTGTGCTATGCCCGTCTTCCTGCACTCTGTTGTGCTGAGATGGCGCCCAAAGCAAAGCTGGAAACCAAATCCAAACCCTTTCGCTCAGAGACTTCTGCCCCCATAGCAGAAGCTTCCCTTCATCACAGGTATAGCAAAGCTTTGGTTTCTTCCATGTTTGCAGGATCTGCTTAACCCGCTGTTACTGCCTTCTCTCCTGCCACTGAACGCTTGCCAAGGGCATTTCCTCTGCAGCTTGGCCCTTCATGTTCTGCCCTAAGCAGCAGCCAGGACTCCAGCTGCCTAGCTCCATGCAGCTGGATGCTTACAGTGAGCTTCACATTCCCATGCCTGAGACAAGACAAGCTAGTAAGGCTGAAAGTATACTCAAACTGAGGCTTGTATCTGGGTCACATAGCTGCCAAAACCACCCCCGTTCTGTTGAAATAGCTATTGAATTTGCTTGTAGAAGGAAAAAGACAGTAACATGCCAAGTGACACTAATTGTTAGGCAGCACTGAACAAGTATAATACACTTCTGCAAATTATCTGGGAACATTTTTTTCCCCTATTTTGAAATGCATTTTGAGGGAGAAATGGGGAAGCTGATCAAGATAAATGCATAATCTATGAAAATCTATGAAGAAAAGTGTAGCTCTTCCAGGGAAATTTTTACAGTAAAAAAAATATATATATCTGGTTTAGACAATATCTCTCAAAACCACCAAACCATCATTAACCTCTATGTGGATGTAAAGAACATGTCACAAACAGAAGCTTGCTTTGCTTTGCACCATTTTCAGCACTGATTAGGAAGGTGGAGGTGGCATGGCAAAAGTGATTTCATGCTTTGGTAAAGTTGATAAAATAGAGAATTTAAGCACATAGCCACTACAAACAAGCTTCTTTTCCTCATTGTGAATTTTAAAAAAGAAATATCAGACAACCAAAAAAGCCTGAAGTTGCTCTGGGGTTGAGTTAACATGGTGGTTTTGTAATAGTTGATGTAAAATGCTGTCTAGTCCACCATAGCCTGCACATAACTGAAAAGACCTATTGATGAATTAGTTATCTTAACAAAAATTTCATACCACCAAATGGATAGCTATGAGGGTTTGTCTTTGTCTGCTCCTTTATCAAGTCTTGAGACAAATAATTTTCTGCCTGAATCTGCTGCTCTTTCCTAAATTAAGCAGTACTGTATTCAGCCAGGAGAAATCCAGACAACTAATCAGGGACAAAAGAGTTCTCAGCTCAAATAAAGGTAGTAGAACTTGGTGATTAATTTGTTTCCTTTGTTTCTCTAGTTGGAAAAGAGACAGAAAAAGACAGAAGCAGGAGTAATTACACTTAACTGCACTAAGAGTTCTACAGTCCTGAATACCTGAGTGCTTTAGAGTTGCTTGGAGAACACCAGCTGGGAGACGCTTTGTAAATACAGAGCAGAACTATTTGAAGACAGCAATACATGACGCAGCAGCTGGAGAGAGATGTGCTCAGTTTGGTTTCATTCATTTGTGCTTTTTATAGAAAGCTGCATGTTTAAGTTGTGGTGGCTGTGGAACCCAGCACATGGAGAGATGCTGTTACCCAGGACTCGCTGCGTGGCCACATGCATCCGCTCCAGCTGCTGCAGAACACAGATTTGCTGCATGTGTATGTAGTTGAACTGGCGAACGGGTTTAACTGTCATTCTACCATTGACTTTTTGTTCAGTCAAAGGAACTTTTTTACTTTGCAAAGTATAACTTACACGACCAGCTGAGATTCTACAAGTGATGAAGTCAGTGGGATTTCAACAAGGTTACTGCTTCTTCTTGGGAAGGCTTACACAGACATTTCATCTGATGCATTTTATTTAGATTAAACTTTTTTAAAGTTGGGAATGTGCATAAGTCTACAAGATGTGACATTTTTTAACTAGGGAAAAAGAAGAGGGAAAAAGGCTTTCAGATGAATCATTAGACAACACGGCATGAAAACATTTGGGATCTCTAGTGCTTCCAGATCACAATTTGTTCTGGTACTAAGAACTAAAGGCTGTTTCTGCAGGAGCAGTGTCAGTAGAGAAGTTTTATTGCTCTTCTGGCAACCAAGCGACACAATTTAGTTCATTATTTAGCTATCTCAGATCCAATTGCTCTCATGCCTTAAAGTGCATACTGATTTCAGGGAAGAAAGATGCTCTGGTATCTAGGTAGTTAACATTCTTTCTGATAGCAAGTAGAAAGTGAAGTAGGAAATAAATAGAGAAAACAGGAACAGTGATGGCATAGTTTCAAATCTTTTACAGTCAGATGCAAATGTAATTAGGAAAAGCTCAAGTTAGCCTTCTGCAGCTGACCCCTATACATAATATATGAAAAAATTTTCATCTAGATATCTAGATACAGAGAAGACTGAAAGGATACGCTAGACATACTAAATTCAGCACATGAATTTTATCACTTGTAAAATTCACTGGTCTAATCCCCATCTCTAATGGTGTTTCTGTTTTTGTTTTTCATTTCTTTGTGTTTTATTTTCTGCAGTTTTGCTTTGTAGAAGCGCAGAAAACTGAATGCTACTGTCAGATCTGGATGATACTTGACAAGAGCATAAAATAATTTTATTCCTGGGTAAGTCTGACAAATGGTTTGGCCCGTACAATTCAACAAGGGCACAACACATTAGAATCACTAGAGAATGATTTTATGGCCACTGGGCTAAAGGCAGCTGTGTTTTTTTCTGTCAAAGCTATGGGTCATTATGGATGTATGACAAAATATTTTCCAGGTCTTTGAAGATCTGAGAGGCTCTAAGATGAAATGGTAGCAGCTGTTCATACCATGGATGAGGAAGAAGATCCTTTTACATGTAAAAAGAGAAAAATGTCACCAAAAGGCATAGTTTCCACATTTAAAATGTGTATGCTACATTTCTGCATTGTTTCCAGCTTTAACTGAGATTTAAAATTGTACCAAATGTACACACAGAGATTCTTCGCTTCGTGAAAATGCTTTCTGAAAGCTTCCCATAAGCATGTTTTCAGTACGGCTCAAAGCGACACCTTTTAAAATCCATAGGTACTCTGGAGGAATTTTCCAAGGGAATGTTTTCTCCTTCTTTGTCCTCTGCTGCTCATAGCAATATACCTTGAGGACCAATACAGCTCCAGGGTGTTTTCCTTGTATGAATTTGGTAGATAGCGAAAGAAGAGATCTATGTCCTACTACTTCTTACCTCACATCATATGGTTCTTCTGGAGCAGGTGTCCAATCTAGAAGCAGGCAAATACTTATATTCCTTTGATTTCCCTTTTCTTCTTCGCACATTTCATTCTTCTCTGTCCTGTTTTTGCTAACTGATGTTTCAGTAAATTTATAATTATTCTGTTGCTTCAACAAGTACTTCACGAAGCATGTTCAAAGCTGAATATGTGTTGGAATACTTTGCTGAAGCAAGAATTCAATGTATAGTGATCTTCTACTGTGGGTGAACAAATGAAAAAATTGGACAGAGAACACTGATACTGCAACAGACTAACTATGGAAAAATAGCCTTTTTATTTTGGGCAAGAGACTAGTTATTTTAGCTACTACTTTAGCTACTGCTAAGGAGAGTTACAATGAAAAAAATCAGCATGTAAATGATATTGTAATGACAGATTGGTTATACCAGTTATTTCCTCTTTATAAGGGCTGATAAAAATGTTTAGTGTTCAGGATATCAGGTTTGTTCAGATAAAGATTATGGAACTTCTCCAAAAATCCCTTTCTATACCTTCCATGGGAAGACACTGCAAGATGTTGCAGGAAAAAAATAGTATGATTCCTTTGTACTGTTCTTTTCTGCATAGGAGACTCAGGTGTTAATTTGCATTTGATAGATTAAAAACAAAAACAAAACAATAGAGCATGACATTCTCATTTAGCCTTTAGATTGCATTGGGATTATTTTATTATAGACATTGAGCTCATACGCCATTCTGTATGACTGGATCTTGGTCAGAAATAGAAGCTCCACCCTAACTAAATATTACTCAGTGTGTGGTTAACATTTTAAATATTGAATATAATTTCTCATCGCTAGCCTCAGCACTTACCTGAGGACTTGAGTTATCCCTTGTAAACTCGATAGTCTCATGTGGTGACTGTTTCATAAGCGAGGAGTCTTCAGAAAGTGTTTCATCTCCATGTTTAAATCTTAGCAAAGATGTCTAATGCTTTCTTTCTTCTTCCCTCCAGCAGTGCAGATGCTCCACTTGCCCATTATCTCTGCAAGACAAAGTATAATAAATCATAGACATAGATGTGCTTTTCTTTGCTGCTTGCAATGCAATCCTCTCTGGAAGGTATTAGTAATTTGATTCAAAGCCTACTGAAGTCCACTAGAATAGTTTTCATAGGACTTACAGCCAAGGAATAATACTCTATACTGCCTGGTAAACTGGCATGCAGAGTAGACTCTCCTGCCTCTGTATGCCAACCTGTAAGTGTGGGCAAAGGAGAGCAGGGTATCCAAAAAGCTCAGGTTGCACCTGAGCACAGCTATGGTCAGCCATGCTCACACAGGCAGCTGGATGGAAAATGGGATGAATGCAAAAGGATGAATCCTGGCTTAGGGCTGCTCTGAAGGCCACTTTTTGCAGGCAGTGCAGTTTTCAGTGCAGTTGACACATGAAGACATACTTGGGCTCCACACTGCTAGCTGCTTTCTAATAAGTCTTAATACACTGAGACCAGCTAAGACACCACTATTTTACCTTGAGAAAATTCAGAGAAGTCTGCTGTAAATTCTCCTATTTGTGTTCACTGCAAGCAGAGTGGGCAGAAAAAAAAAAAAAAGAAAAAAAAAAAAGAAAAGAAAACCTTTTAAATGACATTTATTAGTACTGTGACTGAAGAAGAGACACTGGACAGATCCAAATATTAACCTATGATTCCCCAAATGGAATTCCTTCTTACAGAGGTTTTCTGCAGCAGTGGGCAGTCTGACATGCTTTGTGTTTCCCTCAGTTTCCTTTTCTTTGTTGTTTGTTATTTGATCTCACCTTCTTTTTTTCTTCTTTGCTGAGAGTTTTACCTTCCTGTTTTTCAAGAGTTTTTATTTTTCCCCTGAAAAATACCTTTTTTTGTCTCAAGCCATATCTGAGTGCTTCACTATTTTTAGTGTATCTGTTCTCAAAACAAGCACAAAACAGACCTGTTTCAGAGAAGGAAAATGAGGCACAGGGACATTAAATGATTAGCCCCTCTGCATCTGCCACAGAACAAAAAACTAAGATCAGGGCATGTAAATTCTCGAATAGTTTTCCAGCAATGGAGTAAATCACACCAGTTAGGTCCAGTTGGGTACCACATGGTCCTGATGTAGTATACGCTCCTACTAGGTTTTCACCAAGACCTTGGCAGATGAGACTATCCGGTCTTAAAGATGTATCATCTGAGCTGTCATTCTCTTAGGGTTCAGGCAACCTCAGGGTTTCCCAAGCATTGGTTATTTTTGCTTTTCTGCATAAGTGTTACATCCAGGATGTTCTATCCAGTTTTGCTAGTGAGTTCAGAGGGGTTGCAAAGGAGGCCAGGAAGGTTTGCTTTTAACCTGAGAAGGGCAGGGAAAAGGACAGAGTAAACTCATTTTCATATCCCTAGGCAAGAATAGGCAACAGAAAGCAAAATGCACATTCAGTCTCTCCAAGTGAGAAGACAATAACAAGAATTATAAAAGGAATTATCAGTAACCGTGCACAAAAAGAAGCTCCCAAATCATCCACTACGTGGCCTGACTTAAGATCAAATACATTGATATTCAAACACCGGAGAGACTCCCTTTTACATTCAGCACAGATGACACTTACCAGCTCTTTTGCTCATGCTCTCAAAGGAGTGTTAGTCGAGATAAAAGAGTTATACCTTGGGACTTAAACAGCAGCTATTACTGTAAGTAGAGAGAAGTCGGGTGCAGATAACAAAGGGATAGCGAGACATGATGGACTGGCTGGGGCTGAAAGAAAGAAATGTCTGCAACATGAAAGGAGTCTTAAGTCTCCCCTTTGATCTTCTTTAGTATCCCCCAGTATAATTTGGTCTGTTTATGCACTCCAGTGACCTCCACTGCTGTAATGTCTAAATGCCTTGTAGGTGCTAGGATGTCCATCCTCACAGAATCCGTGTGAAGGAGGGCAGAAGTGGTCCCACAGCACAGAACAGACACTATAGGAACAGGAAAGGTGATGCCACTTCCCTTGCATGAGAAAGCTTCAACCACATAGAGCCCATGAGGCAGTGCCCAGAAACACAAAAACGGCCTGGAGGGGATGCTCGGGAGACCGGAGTACATCCTAATGAGACAGGCACGACTGAGGGGAGCGCACAGCCAGCAAACATGTGAGCTGTATAATACACACATTACCCAGATCACTGCTTGAGCTAAGGTCTTGTTTCAAATGCTCTTGATTCATATATATCTGTGAGCACTAAAAAATCTTTCAGTCCTCCGAATCATTAGATATAAAGTCTTAGCTCTTGAGGACTTAAGCTTGGCAGTGACCTCAAGAGAGTGGAAAGCCTTGTGGGATCATGTGTTCTGGTACAGAGACCTCTGGATTAGCCCTTCAGCAGGTAGCATCTCCTCTGGCATATCCACTGCGCAAAGGAAGGGGAATTAAACACAATTCTGCATGTTTCAAAACCCAGACGGTTTGCAGGAGAAATTATCTGTCATCCTAATCCCTGCAGCTCTGTTTATCTTGGATCAGAATAGGGAGTGCCAAATTGGCATATTGATTCTTGTACCAAAAAAGAGCGTGCCTATAAGCACAGATCATGATTTGCATGCTTATTAGCCTTGACTGCCAGGGAACATTCTGGTTCTTTTGTAAGCAGAGAAACAGTAAAAATATGCTAATAGCAGCATATCAAATTTGGGCTTTAGCCAATCTGACAATATTGAAATTGCTTGCCTGTAATATAGTGGGTAAACAACTTGCTGTATAGGATGATCTGCGGCATGATTTGAACTTGTTGAAATTTAGTCATTTTGTGCCTGAAAAACTCACAGAAGATCAGAACGCTAAACATAAGCATATATGCAAGACAGATGCTATACTGACTTTCTGTTCTGTTGCTGCCTTCTTTTATGCTTTGAGCATGGCTCATGTGAGAAACCTGGATGGTTAGGTCATTCCCAGAGGGAATCACTTGAATCACACTCACTATACATCCTCTACCTACACTCTATTCTTGTTCTTCGCTCCACAATAAAGACAATATTTCTCATGACATAAACTTCATATAAACCTGCCACCGCTTTATTACTACAGACAACTCTAGCTTCTTCCCACAGCTGTGATGCACAAGACATGTCAAACGTTAATGATCTTTCCTTAGCTCTATAGAATTCCCTCGTGTCTGAACATGGCATTCCTGGCTTACAATTTGCTGAGGACTAGAGCTGTCCTAGTGACCGTGAAAAGTCCAGCCCTTGGAAAATCTCCAGTTACATTAATGCTTGCAGTGATCATGATGCGCAGCCTGATCCTGAGCTCCTGAAAATGACTGAATAAAACCTTCCCCTGCTTTCTGTGTGTTTATGGGTGGGGAGAACTGCCCATCAACAGAAAACACTTTACAATGTGCTTCTCTTCCGGGCTAAGATCTTTCACCCAGACTCATAGCTCCTGCTTTGTGGTCGCCATCTGAAGATGAGCTGCTGGATCCCCTTTGCCACCAGTTCAGCCACACAGGACAGAATCAGCCCTAGGACACAAGGCAGGGCCAGCTGATCATGAGAGCCCTCCAGCTTCTCATCTACTCCTGGAGCCTCCTCAATCACTCCACACTACTCCAGCAGCGCTCCAGTCATCTTCAGACAAACTGGGCTTCTTAGATGGTTCCTTCAGCACTGTATGACTGGAATTAGTCTTAGCATAGACACTGCTGGGTGACTGCACCTTTGTTTTGACCCTCGTAGATGGGCTACATATATCCCAGAGTTAAAAGGAGAACTTCTTCTCTGAGGCACGTGCTAAAGGAGCTGTAAATATCCTCTTTGAGGGGTGCTCCAGACAGAAGGAAGAAAAAGGATGCTTGGATTAATGAAATGATTTTGCCATGATTTTCTTTATTTTTGAAGTATGGGTTTGAAAGTCCCACTTTTATGAACAGTTATAAACAAAAATAGAGAAATTTTAAAAAAGGCTCAGAAAGACTTCATGAAGCTGCTTGTGTTTACCCTCAACATTTCTTCATAGCTGCTTCTCCTCTGACACATGAAGCATTTTGTGGAGTAGAATATCCCAGACCAGGAAAGCCCTTGAACCAGATGGGTCTCAGAGCTTGCCACCAAGCCCAGTGACTTGGACAGGGGCTTCCATTGCTTTCAGCCATCGCACTCAGAAAACAGCTTTGTTATTCCCTCTGTAAAGCTGAGAAGAGTTGTCTGTGACTTCAGACCAAACTTTTATTTGCTCTAGGTCTGCTGAACAGTCAGTTCTGGCTCCCAATCCTCAAATCAAGGAGAGTAACCAAAAGCTAAGCAGATTTTTTTTTTTTAAAGCTGGTTGGCAGGCAAAAAACATTACTATCCATAGCACAAGTGGGAAAAGTTAGGTACACAGAGAGATATGAGGAGGACAAGGAAGTCATTAGCACAGAAAACCAGCACAGAGCTCAGCAATCCCATCCATGACCTAAGGAGTCCCACTTATCATGTCATTTTCTAGACATGGCACCTTTTGTTTCTTTCCTCTCATGGTGAAGGGTGCATTTGTCAGAGACACAAGCCCTTCAGCTGACAAAGTGCCCTGCTAGGCATACTAGGTTTAATGACAAGTATTTAATGCCAACACCTCAGCAGCAGGAATCCCAGTTCCTAACTGGACAATCTCAGAGCTAAGACTGTTTCCAGGTTTAGTACCTAAACAGGAAAGCATAAGAATGTGTCCCCCTGGAACTTGAAAATAACAAAATTATCCAAATCCCAGATTTAAAATCCCTGTAGATTTTGTGATCACCTGGTCTTTTGAGTTGCCATGTGCTGTGTTCTGAACAAGTTAGGTTTCCAGACTGTCCACTAAGTTTTGAAATTTATATTTGTGCATAATCTACACCCACCCATATGCCAGAGGAAAAGAGCTTTGTTCTCTCTGTTTTTTCCCATGGGATGATTCTTAGTTTCACAGAAAAAGATGAAAAGTAAATTAATAGGATATTCAATGATTTGCCATGAAAAATTAGTGTGCTGATATCTGAAGGACAGCAGGCCCCCCTTGTTCTTTGTAGAGATGCTAGGTGGGGTATCTCAGATAGCACAGGGTGGTAATTGTAAAGAAAAGTTAACTTGCTAATAGCAATCACTTTATCTTGTTTGCCAGTGATTAGTTATGTAAATTTGCTCTCCCTTTCAATTCCATACCGGTGCATCAAGGTGACATGCCACATGTGCATAATTACAGCTAGTGATATTTCCAGACCTTGATCTACAAAATGCAAAGTACCACTTATTAGAAAGTCCACACAATCAAAGAGGCTTCCTTCATTTCTCTACACATGTTTGCTGTTCTCTTTTGATAGGCACAGCATGTAAGAAGCCAGTGGGAAGCACACACTGCATGCACAACGTGGCTTCTCCTTTGTTAATTAGCTAAATCAGGTGCATAATGTAGTCTGTATAACTCCTAGAGAGTTCGGATATTATTGCTCTAACAACACTAGAAAATGTTGCTTTATTCAAGTCTGCAAGACAATAAAAATAAAAAGGAAAACAGAAAATTGTATTTATTTATTGTTTATACAGCACCATGGCACTTCACAGGCAAATGATATGAGACTTTCAACCCCCAGGGAATTCTTAATCTATGAGCCAGATTCAAGCTGTGTCATTCTCTGCTCCACTTGAGTTGTCCCTCTGACTTTAGGTTGATTCAACAGAATTATTAGCATCAGGATCTGGCTTTAATTAAAAAAAGGTTAATAAGTAGGATTAAATGAAAATGATGTTGCTTCAGCCTTAATTCATTTAAACTGGAAAGAAAAAACAAGAACTTCTATCCTCAGCCATGTTTCACTCCTTGATATCCTGACTCATAAACCCTGGAACCATCTTGCACAGTGAGAAATTCAGTTCGGTGCTCACTGTGCTTAGTTATAATAAAACTGAGCTACTGCTGACTTAAAAACTCCAATTAGCTTGCACTTCTTAATAAACACAGGCTAATAAACACAGCTAATGCTTCTTTCAGTTAGAGGAGCAGTTAAGTGTGAAGGGTGAAAGAGTTCCATGCAACTAACAAAAAGAGATGGACATCGTCCCAAACCATTCCTATCTTCCCTCCCCAATTCTTTTCTCATTATGTATCAGCTCCTACTTCCAGAATCCATAGTCACAGAAGCAGGAATTCTTGCTCTTTCCTCTACCAACAGTCTACCAGAAAGGCCACACGTCCTCATGCAGCACTGTAGGAACATGCTCTCCACAAAGGACAGGGGGACATGGTGCTGGCAGCAGCTGTTTTTGAGTTATGCAAGAATTCAAATTCCAGCTAGAATCTGCTTGCACAAGTAGAGGAGAGGATGGTAGCTGAACCGATAGAGTTGAGTTGGTCATTTTTGGACCTAGGCCAAGGGCACACACGTTTCAAGCCAGAGAGAACTTCTTTGGAAAAGTTACCAAACAGCAGGTATGGAGCCAAAGTTCACTATAATACAAAACGTCATAAACAGTCCATAATAATTTGTTTTTTTAAAAAAGTGTATATGCAGAGAATCAGTATCATACCATATTCCAACATTAGAAGGAAATAGGAAAAAAAAAATGTGTTAACATTCAATAACATTGCCTTAGCTTAAATGTGAAGGCAATCTTGCAGATAAAGCAGATTTACCCTAAAAAGAAAAAAAGAAAAGAAAAGAAAAGAAAAAAAAAGCTAAATGCACAGGTAACACAGAACCAGGAAAAGGCAAATAACCCATGGTATGCTGTATCCTAACCCAGGCAGACAGGGACGTCTCCATTTTATAGCCACAAAACTCCAAAGGGACTTTGCTATTAACCCAAGGAGGCAAAGCAGGCATGGCACAACTGAATGACCAACCCTGGTGAAGGGTCTGAAGGAAAGATGTACATAGTTTTTTCTAATACAAGCTAATAGCTTGCAGCCCCACCTGCTTAGCAATGATGTGGGGATGAACAACAGACTTATGAGAAAGGCTGCTGGTATCTAGTAAAATTAATGCTTTGTTACAAGAATGAATTCAAGCAAGCTTCCAAATTGGAGGTGACCCTTCTGTCTCCTGTGCTTCTTGCACTTTGGTCAGTTAGTGCTCACCAGGCTCTCTGAGCACCAGCACATGGAGAGCCGGACCCCATTCCCCACCATTTCCCTGGGACACGGCTGGGTGACAGCAGCAGAGTCGCAATTTTCTCCGTCCAAAGCCAGTTCTATTCTGGGCTATGGCAACTGGCTGCTGCTCTCTGAGGCTAACACAGGCAGGGCTCCGCGAGCTCTGGCCACATGCCCTCCTCACACACTCTATTTTGGGGACTCTCATAATAGCTGCCTACCTTCTCCTCACTCTCTGTGGTGAGCCTCATGCTGAGGGGTTTTGTCAGCACAATGGGATCAAGCTGTTCCCTGTTCCCTTGGAGCCGAAAAGCAGATAATCTGGCCCAGCCTTTGTGATGTAGTTTTAAAACGAGCACAAACCTCACTCATCCTTGCACTCATTTGGCCCCTGGGGGCCTGATCCTGCTTTCTGGTAGACCTGCTGTCTCAATCCAGTGTGCCACTGAAATCAGTGCAATGATTCCAGATTTACACTGCCACAACAGGGATGCGGGTACAAACAAAGGGAATGCTCTGCAAGATGGCCATTTTCCTGTCAGTACCAGTGTTTCTCATGCTGGGGAAGATTCAGGAACACTGAGGGAAAACACAAAATTCCTTTTTCCCATTTTGCCAGTTGGGCTGATTGTTCCCAGAAAAGGCATCTGGTCCAGTGCACAAATATGCAAGGAGAAAAGAGTCACTCCTCTCTTTTCCTCATTAGCAGCTGTGTCAGGGAAATTCCCCCTTTCTCCTCTCCAAGCAGAGAGCCAGAGGACACTGTCCCTTCTCTCTCCGCTTGCCGGGTACTTCCATGGGTCAGGGAGCTGCAGGGTAGCAGGGGCAGGGGGACCCACAGGCAGCCCTTGACCCTGCACTCTGCCTCTTTCCTGGAGCAAGGGCACTGGGAGAAGTGAGGGCAAGCAGCAAAAGAGTCTGAGGCCAAGCACTTCAGTGAAAAAAGTGCCTCCCTCTCACAGATCAATTCAATTAGAAACATCTTAATAGAGCCCAGCTTAAAAACTCCCACTGAGTCAAGCGGGAATGAAGGGGCATATACAACTTACAGCAATATTGCAAGTCAGGAGGCTCTATCCTGGTTTCCTACAGGTCTCCAGTCAAAAGCGCGAATGAAAGCTGAATTAACAGGCTGCTGATGAAGGACTGGTTTAATAACAGATCTGGGAAGATGGCGAACCTTTGCTCTGACCTGATACACCTTCTAACTCCAATTTGATTCTGTCCCTACTAGCAGAACTGCTTGAAATATCAGGAGATGATCAGAGCCCTGAAGGGCAACACAGCAAAAACGCCTCTGCTTTTAGATGTTAACTTTTCCTGCATCATCAAGGAAATGCATAAACGTTTGTGAGCTTCAGAGACTGGATGTATTTCCCCATTTAAAGCCTCAAAAAAAAAAAAAAAAATACTCCGGCCAAGATAAGAAATGCCTTGGAGAAACAGGATTTTCTTGTCCATTGATTATATTGTGTTTTTTTTTTCCCCCAAAGATTCTTATTAGAGAAAAGCATTAAAAAAAAAAGACTGAAGGTGCTTTGATGCTTTGATAGCAATCAAAGACATATCAGAACTGAGCAAACTGTCTTGGTCCACAGTTTGTTCATCCTTAACCCAGGGAATGGCTTTCTTGTTCTCAAGGCATTCTTGTGGCTGGACGGCTGCGCAGCGCTTGCAGACAAAGCTGAGAAGTATTATTAGTACAGTTTTTTATAGCAACTTGCCTTGAATGGCTGCAATGAAGGCCTCCCCACTGGGTGACCCAGGGTGCAGATGAGTATAGAAGCTGTGTGATTCATTGTGCACACTGCGGCCTGGAACACGCAGCAAATCATTTGTCTGGGGAAGAACTGAGCCCCTCTCCGTCTTAGGGGGCCTGTGATCCAGCTGCCATTTACGTGGGTTTGTTACTTGAATTACACTTCGTGACCCTGTTTCCCAAACATGCTCTTATCTTTTAAAAGCGAGTGCATAGTGAGGTTACCTAACACCCCAGGTTCAGGATTTAAACAGAATTGCTTGATTGCAAAAGGGAACACAGGTTGGGTAGTGCTATTTTTTGTTCCTCACCTAGGTATTCAAGTATTTCCAGGGCAAATATCCACATTTTTCATATGTTTAAATGTTTTTAAAAATAATTATCTGAGAATATTTTTTCTTTTTATTGTGTCTTTAGGGGTGACTACAAACTGGAATGACAGTATCTCTTCTCTGAAGATTGCCCAGAGAAGGAAGGATGCTGTATAATGTAGAGATAAATTCAATCATTTGATTGCCTAAAAAGTCAGGTATGTTTTGGTTACTTGCTAATTAAGCAGGTGCATTAGGGGAGAGCAACTGACATCGTCTTAAAAACACAAGGACTAGACGTGGAGTAAAGAGTATTCTGCTCCATCTTGTCAAGGCTGAGATGATCCTGGGCATATTGTATAAATGAGGTTTGGGCACCTGGGAAATTTTATGGCAAAAGCAGTTGTGGATTTGGAAGGTATGACTAACACCTGGGATAAAGTAGCAAGGAAGAAAGGGTTTTCAGGTTTTGGGTTTGGACTTGAAGGCCTTAATTCAAGAGTTACCTTTTCAGTTCACTTCTGAACATGGCCACAGGAATCCTCCCAAGGAATCCTGTGCACTTTAGAGCAGGGCCTGAAAAAAAAAGTTTAGAAATGGAAGTGGGTATAAACTGTAAATGATGAAGGGAAGAAGAACGATGATGGAAAGGAGTGAGTCTGAAGAAAAAGAGGACAAAGCAAAAAGTCTTGCAATGTCCTGAAACACTGCACAGCCAGAGGAAACATGGAGAAACTCAGTGTGAGGAAGGACCCCTCTCCTAAGATGCTTCCCGTATCAGCGAGAGGAGATGTAACTGCACAGCATCAGAAATACTCCAGAGCAAATCCTGCATTTCCTCCTGATCACATCACTTTCAAGATGCATGGAGCAGACTCCTGCTCCTTCCATGGCACTGAAAATAGCAGGAACAGTAAATTTATTTTCATTGTGGAGAAGCAACTGCCAGCTTGTAAACAGTTTGGCCATTGCAGTACTTTATTGTTTTTCTCTTATACCAGATAGAAAACACATAAAATAGTAAAAAAAAAAAAAAAAAAACACACACACACATAGAATGTTTAAAACTGTCTCTGTCTCTCCCTGTACAAAAAAAAGCTTTAAAGAGAGGGACCAAGGCAAGAATGACATAATGTATAAATGACAGAGCAGGAGACCTAGCCAGTCCCTTTTTTGGTTCTGTGGCCTCTCGGTCTGTTCCTAAGCTTTATTGCAAGTACTTGTCTCAGGTTGAAGTGCTCCATTTCCTTCCTAAAATCTCTTTCTTGTGCTGGTAATCAGGGCAATATCAAATGTTCCTTTTAGACCATCTGGAAGCCACAGGAAACATCAGTTGACTGCATATATTTGAATCATAAGTACATTAGGCTAGAATTTTCTACATATTCTAAAAATTAAAATCTATAAACATTGTAAACTATGCAATTGGCAATTACATGGTGGCCCCAAAGCTTGGGGATCAGAATCATGTCCATGGGCCATAGAGTAGATTTTGCCCCATATCCACAGAAGTCAATCAGCACTAGAAGTGTGGCTATAAAGTTTTTTGAATAGTAAGTTCTCCAACTATCTGGCACAACCACATCACAAACATTTCATTTGCAGCTTCCTTTGAAATGCAGAGGATTTTATTGGATATGTCCAGCAGAGCTTCAGAAAAAATAAAGGAAGTGTGCTCCCTGCTGTCTGCAAAGCCCCAAAGCAGACCTGTCTGTTCGATTCAAGCACGCTGTCTAAAACACCAGCAGAAATTCAGAGGTAGTTTAAGCTAACTTATTTCATGTCACACCTGTGTGTGCATTTGGTTGCCCCAGTCAATGTCCCAGCTGGAGTAACTTAACAACAGCCAACCGCCTGGTGGTGCAGTCCCTGGGTGGCCTCGCACTGCAGTGAGGAGGCAAAGGGGAAGGAATCCTACTGCCCCCTCCTGTTTTATAGAGCACTGGGCTCACCTGAGGCTTGAATTCTTGTCTTTGCTCGATGACCTTGAGCAAATCACCATGCCTCACTTTCCTCTTCTTTGTGATCAAAGCTGGACTTGAATAATATCAGTGCACAATATTGCAATCACTCCCAAAGCTTCAATTATTTAGTTGCTGTACAGGAGCAAAGAGATTTCCCTGCCACAGAGGGCTTTATAGGGCCATTTATAGTACTGGCTGCTGCATTCCTTATTTCTCCAAAGAGCATTGGCTTTCCCAGAGGGAAGAACCTGGGAGGGAAGGCTTAGTTGTCTGCTTTACCAGCATTTCCTTGGCAAAACCCTTCAGAGCTCAGATTTATGGCACCTGAAGGTGACTGTGCTAATAGGAGACATTGTACATAAATCAAGGTTTCCTGGAGTGGGACTTGTTTCCCGGACACTTTTACGCTAGAATAAGCCCTGTAGCATCCAGTAGATATTAATTACCTCCTTCAGCCAGGCTGCTGCTCCCCACCCTGAGAGGCAGGCGAGAGATGCAGTTTTGTGGCAGCTGAGAAGCTACAGGTGCATCAGAGCAGAGGAGGAAAGTTTCTGGTTTTCCAGCTACTGTCTTAAAGAATGCCAAATAAATCAAAAAAATCTAATGGTATGGTTGAAGTCCTGTCCAATTCACTTGACACTGGCCTAGACAAAGGGAGGGTGTAAGTCTCCTTTCTTTGGACTTCACTTCATTTGAGAGGGCCCTCGAAGGCTCTACAGGTGGGAAACAGTACAGTGGATAAAGAGATGGCTAAAGGGCAGCTGGTATTAAAGTGGGAAATACCATGTAAGGAAGTAGTTGTTAGTGGAGATTGGTCTTACAAATGAAATTATTAACATTTTCATTAATGATTTGAAAAAAATATCAGAAAAATAAAGGAAAAATAAACAAACAAACAAAAAAAGAAATCTGAACTTCAGGACTAGGAATGGGCTGTTCCGGAAACTTTATGCCCATGGCAGCAAAAGCAAAGGAAGGATGATGCTGGAGTGCCATCGTCTGTTCATTCACAACATTGCAAGTATCTCCCGAGGCAGGAGGTGGCTTATGCAAGTAGTAAAAAAATCCAAATGACTGTGTACTAAGTTTTGTACCCAACCTGTGCAACAAGTTCTGACTCTTCCCTGGCATCGCAGCTGGGAGTGCAATCTCCCAGGCGGACAGGCTAATACATGCATGAAGAGAAGAGGAACAGACAGCCTCCTACTGCAGACCGGAATATTCCAAATAATAATCCAAACAGAGGAAAGACAACTAATAATAAAAACTCTGCAACCTGCAATCTTCACAAGCAGAAGTCTTGAAAAGGGGGGTTGAATAAAGCAAATTCACTCTAGAATCAACTTAAAAAACATGCAGTTTCTCAGTTCACTGGTCTGCAGCAGACCATCCCATTACTTGACCGCATTACCTTTGCTTGTTATCGGGGGATAAAACAAATGGCTGCTTTCTTGAATGAATATTTTTTCACTGCATGTACCTCCTGCGCTCTTACATGAGGCTGCATGACATATGAAAGAAAACCTGCAAACATTTTCACTTAAAGTACATGTTTCAGCTTGTTAGTACTCAAAGATATTGATTTTCTGTCTTGTTTTCTCTGTTAATTGTTCAGAACAGAAAGAGGCTGCCAAAGATACAGTTCTGGTACATAACACTTCTAATTGTATACTTTGGAAGAAGATCGAAGGTTCGTTTCTAAGCTAAACACAACTGTAGCACAAGTCCAAAATAGACCTTTCTATTTTGCATTTTGAGGCATTTTGCAATGCAGGTTGGCACCAGGGCCTGTCAGTATGTGCAGCAACGCTGTCAGCCAGCTTATTAACTGCTCAGTTGTCTATGCAGTGATTGCTCAATAGTGTCATAGACTGTATTACACTGAAGCCTAGATGGCTCCACCATCAGATCATCCGATTTCAACACTTCTGGTTTATATTTATAATAATCTTTTCCTCTTAAAAAGTGCCCTGTCATTTCTTAGGGTTAAGTGCCACATCATCCATGCCATGGAGAGAAACACAGAATAGAATTGTCTTTTAGAATCACTTTGTCAGTAGCATTTCTGAATGTTAAAACCCCTAAATAACTGATTTTTACCCTGCACTGCAGGAAAGTCCACGTGAAGGGTATCCATCCTGGCAGAGCTTTATGGGACATGACAATGAGCAGCACTAGCCACACGAAGCCTGGGTATCAGGGTACCACATACAGCACAGACAGCCCTGCCAAAGGGAAGCACCAGGGGAAGATGTATCTTTCCCATGCAAAAATTATGGGAGGACTGTGGTGTTAATGAACCCACAGCAGCCAGAAAAGGGCTGGGGATGGTGAGGATCCCTACTGAGAAGCCACCAGTGAAGAAATGGGCAGAAGCACCTGGGACCTCTCACCAAATGGTACTCTGGAGCACCTGGGGCTCATGGCAGCTGGCAAAGGAGCATTGCTGTTGAGCGGGATTGCAGGAGGGAAGTTACCGCTTTGGTTAGCATTTGCTCTGAACTCAGTCTAGGCTCGGTTGACTGTGCTTAGTGCTTCTCGCTCACCCAAGCACGGGCTGAGCCTTTGCTCCTGCTTTCCCACCATCCTCACAGGCCACCAGTACTTCTCTCAGCTCCGCAGCCCTTCCTGCAAACACCGAACAACAACGCTTCAACATCTGAACACTTAGACAGACTTTGGGACTTTGGGTGAAAATCAAATGCCCTAGGAAGTGGACGCCTTGCCCTGCAGCACCTAAACCCACTGTGTGACTCTCACAGGGAAAGATGAAAACACAGCTCCCATTTCATGGGAAATTGCTGTGTGTGGAAAAGAGCCGCTGGAGACCCCAGGGCAGCCCCAAGTGCAGTTTCCCCATGTACAAGGCAGGAGGACTCGGCTGTGGCCAGGGGCAATGAGGGGCACCCCAAGCCTGTAGTTTGTCCCCAAATAGATACTTTACCCCAGGAAATGGGGACATTATGTGGCATCCACAGTGCCAATCCCTCCCAACAGCGTAGGCAGTTCTGTGATGATGTATGGTGAGAGGCCAACATCCTCACAGAGAGGTTGGGACAGTATCCCTGATTGATCAGCGGGCCAGAAGTCTGCAGGCTCCATCTTGTGTGTTTCCCTGAAGGGGAAGCAATGGCGCTGGTGTGTGTTACCTACCGAGAGTCAGCTGCGATGGTCTGTGGGCCGGCGTGTCCATGAGGGCATGAGCGCGGGATGGCAGCAGAGCCCGTGGGGCCCCAGCGAGGCGCTCCCAGCCCCAGCACAGCAGCACCGTGCAGGGCCAGCGACATGGTGGCCCATGGGCACTGCCCAGCGCGGTGGACCTGAGGGCACCTGGAAACTGAGAGCAAAAGGGCCCTGGTGCCCTTTTGAGGAGGGAGGACTTGATTATCCCCGGAAGTGGTTAAGACTGCTTCAAGAAACATGACAAGGCAAAATGACATTAAATGTGTGTCTGGATCCTGGCCCCTATGCCAGCAGCACGGGCGATCTGTGTCTCCAGCCACACGAGCTGGCCTTTCTCCAAAGCACCAGAACGGCACCAAAACGGTGCCAATGGGATCCCAATGGGCAACCCAGAAATGGTCAGGGATTCATTGAAACAAATCCATTAGAGGCTTCCATTTCTTTTTCCTTGCTTTTTGACCCTCACAGGGAATTACCCTCCAGATTATTTTTGCTGTGGTTATTCTTGTTAACATTAGGAGAGTCTTGCCATATCTAGTGAGAGCTCTGTCTTGCCTGTTTTTCTCCTCCAACAGTTGTCCCTAGACAGTGGTTAGGAAAGCGGGTAAAACAGGCCAAGCGTGTAGTGACCTTCCCTGGGGATTCTCCCATTTTCTAGTTGTCCATAGTCAGGAACTTCCCAAGCCACAGACCCTTCATGGTAGGCCTCAGCTAAGTATTAACAGAGACATGGTTATACTGAGTAACATTTCTCATATTAATTACTCCATACTTTGAGTATAACAGGTGCTTATCTTCCATTTTCATTTTTTTAAACTGGGTTCCAAAGAATGTAATGATTTCACTATTTTTTTCTGAGATTTTTGCTCTTCGCTTGATCCTGTATATTTTAGGTTACACTTTTAGGTGAATTCTTTTGTCAAAAAAAAGAAGAATTCATCGCTGAAATCTAAGCAGTCACTAGAAGAGTCAATCTATTTGCTCAGTAGAGAACCTGTATAGTTTCATCAACTATAGTTTCAGGGTCGTACAAACTGTGGGTCTGGGCCTCATTCAGGCAGGATTACCAGGCAATAAGCAAGACATATTGTCCCTTTCACCAGTTCCCTGGTAAATCTAGACCTGCCAGGTCTGCCCTGCAGTAGTCTACATAAATTGCAGTAAGATACCATGCAGAGGAGGGTGATAACTATCTCATCTGTGAGCACTGCTTAGTATTTGTTGTTTGATATTCCTGCTCAAAAAAAAAAAAAATCCCTACATGAATACAACTATGACATTCATTCACATCACTAATGCTCTCTAATGTTACAACTGGTTAAAAGGAAATACTGGTAACAGATGGGTCAGTCTAAGTAAAGTGGTGTCATGCAGAGAATACATTTTCATAGAGTGACTCGTATTTTCTGGATATTTATGATCATTAGTGACATTACTCTCTGACTTATTGTTTCTCATTGTGGGTATGGAGGTATATTTTCGAGAGGGATAGCTATTGCTCTTTGTTAAAATGCTCTAGTGTGAAAATGTTATTTTTATAAGTTAAAAAATGTAATGTTCTACAAACTGGTTGAAAAAGGAACATCAATTGAAAGGATATTTTAAAACTTCTAAGAAATTTTCAAAAAATATCTGTATAGGATAGTGCATGCTCTGCACTTAAAGAACCTGGCAGACTATTAGGTCTTTTTATCATTAACGCTGAGTCTGGATAAGAACACTTTTAAACTGTGGAGAAAAGTTCCCTACTGTCTCTGACAACTGTAAGCTTGTGTCCAGTAACAAGTGAATACAGCGTTCTCTTGTTAGTTTGAATTCATCAGCTGTCACTCATTTACTAAGGCTGTGAGACAGAGAGCAAAGTGGTTAAGAATACAGTGAAAGTACTCTTTAACAGATTTTTATTACCTTTTGTCTTAAGGTGTATTGTATTATGTGTGTTAATCAAGTCTTAACTAGCATAAATAACAAGCATAAAACCTAATCACAAGGTTAAATAATAGAGACACATGGACAATTAGATGTTTTGATTACAGAAAGGATCCATTATTGCAATATCTGGACAGAGAATATAAATCTTTATGCAGGCTATATTCATGGCTCAGTCCAACAAAGTTGCTGAGCTCTGTGGCTCTTGTCCAGAGGCACATGTTTAATGCTAAGCATGTGAGTAATCCTATTCACTTCATTTATACTATTCACATGCTTCAAGATAAACAAATATTTACATGACTTATTAGATGTGGCTTCTCTAGAGCCAAGAGAAAAGAAAAAATAAGTGATAATGCAGTTCCATAGGCAAGAATAGAGATATTTTCCTGTTCTTTGCAAAAAGATGCTGTGTAAATGAAAACTCCAGTAAATGCTCACTTCAGTCAGTGTCTCTGGATACTGACATTCAATCTTCCCTGACTGATGCTGACAGGAGACCTTAGGGATAACCTTATCTGGTTTTGTCAAGGTTTGCAGGGTTCTGCTTCTTTTACTTTAACAATATCACAAATGGAAAAAGTCTTAGTGAGTGCTGTTCATGCTGCTCTTTCACTCATATAATTGAGAAATCTCTTCTTATGCTTTGTAAGTGTGTGCTAAACCAGTATTTATAATGTGGAATATTTTTCTATTAATATAGGTGCTTGTATCCATATACAATACAGCTGTAGCTGGTTTGTATGTTTGTGTGCACATAGGTATTTTGAGCTGTGAGAAGCCTCTGTTGATTGCACCCTTGATCTACCAGCTGAAATGAATGACATGAGGTGCTGCAAGCCACATTATTCCCATTCTTGCAGCAGGCTGAGCTTGCCAACTTTCACATTAGAGAGGCCACTTGACCCATCTCTACTTGCAGTGTGAACACAAAATACATTTCATGATTTTACTACAGGGTATATGATTGCTTCCATGGGTCAACCTATCATCTGTCATAAACTCTAAAAAGAACAACACCTTTTGAGTAGCTGCCAAAATGAGAACTATGGAGGAATCAGATATTTGTTTCATGTTTACCCAATGAAGAGTTGCACAGCGATAGATTTTCTCTATCTCAACTCAAAGTTCTTGCTCTGAGATGTGGAATGAGAGGCCAGTGGTGAAAACCTGTAGAAGACAGTAAGGTTAGAATAGCCCAGAACATATGACACGATGAGAAATCTCCTTCCGGAACTGATCTTTTGCCTTAAAATTGAAGATTATTTTTAATGTCTCCATTAATCCATTTAGGGAAAAAACTCAAAATTTTGAAGAAGTTTTTACAGTTCTTTCTACTTGCTACTGTGTGATAAGTTTCAACACAGAGGCTTGGTAGACAGAACTATTGGGATACCCTGATTTCAGTATGTCCTGTGGAAAGATTATTTAAATTCCTTTCTGTTTACTTCCTCTGCATTGGATATGTGTTTCAGTATAGACCCTAAACACTAAAAAGGGGAGAAGACAATTTTATCCTGAAAATGACTTTCCTGTCTATTGCAACTGCAGTTAACATCATGAGAAAAGATTTATTTTGTGGTGTATAAGACATTTTTTTCTCCAAAAGCTCAGTGATGTATAGTTAAACTCATGGTTTAATGAGATGGAATGTACCAAGAAATGTCATATCATTCCCATGAATTAGCACATTACAAAACTCTTCACAACAGATTAGGCCAAATAAGACTTACCTAATTTTCAATGAACTCTCATATTGGTGTATAACTTACCATAGATTGCCTTTCTACAGTCTGTTGAAAATTAGATTTCAAAGATCAAATTAATATTGTTTGCACAGCTCTCAGTCTCCAAATTTTAGGTCACTAGAAGGCACTGAGAAGGCCTAGTTCGATAGTCCAGTTGGGCACATAGGCTGGAATTTGCAGAAGTGAAATACAAAACTCTAGTCAGTTTAAATGCTGGTAGAATTCAAGTTAGAAACCCTAACATTTCAGTACTTGTAACAAAACTCCCTTTTTAATCATTGTCTTCATTTATCCTTGGTCCGGTCTAACTGTCTAATCTAACATCTACAGGTCTATTATTCATACATGCTTAATTGCCTTAACCATGCCAAGTTCTTAATTCAAGAATGCCTAGTACAGTAAGTACCACAGGACAATCATATGGTGCATGAAAAAACATTTATTCACTTTAAGGATCTGATAGAATGAAATTTCCTTTATAAAATCTTTTCTATGTTCATTTAAAAATGTTGGATTGTCTAAACATGAACCCATAATTGACATGTTAACTGCCAAGATGGGTAAGAAGAATGGATGTAACAGAGTTTTTTATTTCATATAAAGTTATTTACATTCCTCCTACTTCAATTTCCTTTTCATTTCTTCTAACAACTCTATTAAGCTATTGTTACCCTTCAGATCCCTTAAATGCTCCTTGTAATGGTTATGTTCAAAGGGAGCCCTTCATTAGGCAGTATAATCCAGTTCTCCCCAGCCATTGCCAACAACTCTGTGGACAGTGTAGGTTCACTTTTAGCCCTCTTCATAACTGGATAGATATTATCAACTTCTTACAGATACATAGGCCTTAGTCTCTGATATTTCTGGCTGTCTGATTTATTTTCCTTTAATCTACCACCTCTTCATTTGTATAATCTGTATTTTAGCTGCTGAAAATTCCATGATTTTAGGAACAGTGAGGATTAAATAGTGGATACTCTAAAAGGAAATTTAATTTAGAGCCCTTTTCCTGGCATCACACAAGCCTCCGACTCTTACATGAACTTCAGCTTCACTCCAGTAATCCCGAAACTTCTGTCCTATTCCTCACCCCAGTCTCCTTCAGAAGGTAGTTTCCAACACAACTTGGGGAATTTGTGAGCTATGTAACCAACCCTCAAGCATGAGTCAATCGGGAAGTATCTGAGGGAAAATTCATTTTCAAGATATGGTACTTTGAATAGATAGATATGGGTTATCTGAATCATAGATTATGCATATAAAAATAGGGCATCAAAGAAGCTTCCTTAAGAAACCTTCTCTCCACCTCTGCTTGTACCTTTTATCTGACTGAGAAATAAATTAAACTGTGACATATGTAACAGTTAGTTACAGTAGTAACAGTTAGTAGTTGCAGTTAGTACCTCACGGAGCATCTCAGAGTCCAGACGGGTCAAAACATTTGAAGACCACGGCGATGTAAGTGCTTGGTAGCATCAATAAAAATTCCAGATCAAATATGCTGTTTGTCTGATCCTACAAAGTCTAAACAGAAGTTCAATAGCCGCTGAAGATCCCTGGGCTAGCAAATTCCCTGGCCGGATTTGTAGTTGGTGTAATGTAGATCAGCTTTCCTCAAGTTAATGGAGATTAAGCACATAGGAATAATAAGGGCCTTCTAGGTTACTTATTCCATTCCCCTGCCACTGCTGGTAACCTTGCCACCCAGTCACCAACAGGAGCTTATCACAATCCATTTTAAAAGCACTTACCTCATTTGGGAGTATATGTCAATACTTCTTTAAAGAAGTCTGGATTTCTTTATATATATGCATATATAAATAGCTGCTATCTCAATTCTTCTCTTCCAAGAGACTTCATACATGCAGATTATGGTTTCTTAAAATGTTTTTCCAACTACTTTCCTTTTTTTTTAGTTTAGGAAACATTATCTCTTGTACTTTAATTAACCACACTGCCCATCTGCTTCGAGCTGTCATCAAATAACACCATTCTCGTGGCTGTGCTCCTCGTTTAGTCTTCTGAGCTATCACACTACCTGGCCTCCATGAAAACCAACCTCCTGCTCCAGGCCAAGGAATTATCTCCGCTTCCATTCCGATGACTGTGTTGCTTACAGGCATTTTACTATTAAAAAAACAGCTTTGATGTTGCATCCTTATGTTGATTATCAGCATAGTTAGGATGGAGCCTGGCTGAGAGAGTACTCTTAAGAAACACAGATGGGCAAAATCAATGCAGTAATAGTTGTGAGTTGGTAGATGGCTGTATTACAAGCTACTACAAGAGTTCTGGGACCGTAGAGTGGGTGAGATCTTGTGGTTGCTTTATTTTTCCCCCTTCCTTTCTCCTCTGCATATATTAGCTGTACGTTACCTATCAAAATATATTGTACCTAGGCTGGGCTTTGTTGATGTTGTCTGGAGTTTGAAGGTCTTTGGAAAGTTTGCAGCTTTCTAAC
The DNA here is from genome assembly GCA_034781795.1 of Crypturellus tataupa. Classification (NCBI taxonomy): domain Eukaryota; kingdom Metazoa; phylum Chordata; class Aves; order Tinamiformes; family Tinamidae; genus Crypturellus; species Crypturellus tataupa. Next base: position 98,982 of record JAWLRI010000265.1, read on the forward strand.
ATCAGACTGGAGCCACTGAATTTTCTTTGTTGCATAATAACATTTAAGTGCACTTAAAAATAAGAATGGCCTGACTGAATCAGACCTATGGTCCATCCAGAGCAATGTATTGTTTTCAAAACTGACCGACAATGAATGCCTAGGGAGAACTAGCTCTAATTTGGGGTTGTTCTCATATTCTCTCTTGAGGACCTATTTAATTTAATTTTGGCCCATCAGCAAGAACATTTTCCAGAGTGAGCTGGAACCAGAGCTTAGACTGTTTATATTTTAAGGCCAAAATGACATTTAGCACCATTAAAAGGCAGTGGGAGTTCTCATTCAGCAAGCAGTGGGAGTCCAGCACCCATCTGTCATTTGTACCTTTGAAAATGTCTAATAGTAATGAGGAGAGAGAAGGAGCAGTGTTCCTTGAGGACCTTGAGGCATCGTTAATTCACTAATTAAGTGATCAAACTCTGCTTTCCCATCGGAGCCCTGTTCCCTGCATTGTCCCTCTCATTCCTCCTGCTTTGGCTGACTTCTTCCCTTCTTCAGGTTCGTGTCTGACTTTGCTCCTGGTTCTGCTCTCTGAGATACATGTGCATCTTTCTTACCTCAAGCCCTATGGATTTCTTTACTTGGTGTATTGCTAAAACACCCACCCACTCTCTTACCTCTGCTTTTAGCAATAGAAATCCTGGGAGCTAATGTTATTCATAGCAAAAAACATACCTAGAAAGATAGGGTTACTTTAAAATCATTCCGTGAAATGGTCAAGCTTGCACTTAAATAGCTGGAAAGAGGGGCTCTGTGCACAATGTGCATGTTTCAGCTCTTGTCACTGATATGGGAAACATGCAAAAGCTGGCAAGAGACCTTCACTAAAAACTGGTTGGGCTCCTCTGGCTGTTTTGCAATGTGGACAGGACCCGCGCGGCTTTGTGCGGAGCTGCCATAAACAGGAAGCGTTAACAATAGCCCTGAGACAAGGAGGCTCCCCTGAAAGCCACGGCCTGATCCCTGGCTCGTGCTAATCAGAGTCGTTCCACTGGGTTTCAGGGAAACGGCATCGATGACATCAAACCTAGTCCCAGTTCCCATATCCCTAGTAGACAGAAAGAGGGAGAGCAGGAGAAGATGGGCAGGGGGAATTATTTTGTTGTCCAATTGAATGCTTCCCATGTCAGCAAACAGTTGATTCTCTAACGTCTTTTCAGTGTGTACAGCAAATATCCCCTGTTTCATTGGCATTTTTGGATCACACTCAAAGAAATGCTGGCCTGTTACGTACTCTGAAGGACTAGATAACCCAATATCATTTTGTCACAGGAAAATGTTTCTTTTCTGCCATCGTTCTCAAACAACAGCTGATACATATACCCTGTAAAAGAGACCAAAATGGTCTGGGAGCAATGGCTAGCTGTTGGACAGGAGTATGAATGCAGAAAACGTGAGGCAGAAGAAAGTCTAATTTCTAAAGTAAATGCAGTAAACTTAGATTTCCATTTCCTGTATGGCACACTGCTCAGCTCAGTCACCCCTTGTCACCACCTCTTTTTTTCCATCTGCTTGTCTTTCAGGCAGGTGTTTTTTTCCCTTAGGTAGGTACCGATACCTATCACTTACAGACTAAGGCTCTTGGCTGCCCTTAGGTGCCGCTGCAGTACAAATAAATCCATCTGGTTTTAGCTTAAGACTTCGCATGTGTGAAACCTAGCGTCTCCATGGGCTGCCTTGCATGTTAAAGTTATGAATTTAAAGGACCACATTCATCATAATTACACTAGACCACCCTTAGAAAGTCCCTGCAGAAGAGACCACTGTTTTGGGGTTTCAATATGTTAATACACATGCCTCCACATTGCTGAGTCTGATAGTTCCCAAATTATTTCTTTTTGCTGGATGTCTCTTTCATATTTAATGCACATTTTAACTGTCTTTCCTTCTTAAAAATGAACCTTTATATTTGAGCTGTCACATTCTTTATGTGGAAAGTTTCACAGTTCCACAGTTGCTGGTTTGCAACCTCCAACCATTCAGATGTAATTGGTTACAGTTTACGCTAGTGCAGAATGCTCCAGACTTTGCAAAGGATGCTAGGATTTTTTCTTCACCTTCACCAGTATGAGAAATGCACAGATCTACACAAAAGGGTGAAAGAGCAGTACAGAGCCCCTGGCCCAAGTTCACCACTCTTGAGCAGTTGGTAAAATTTGATTAGGATTTTCTGAGAGGGCCCTCATTGCAGCTCTTGGTTTCTCCTGCAGAGCAGAGGATCTAAGTTTCTCCATCCTCTGCAGCCAGCTTACCTGATCCTCAGTTGTGAAAGTAGAAAGTAACTCCTACGCTATAAAAGGATTCCTTTCTGTCTCTCTCTTGTGTCCCAGTTTCCTCTTTCTCTCAAAAGACTTTAAGCTGAGAACATCTCAGTTTCTTTGTTTGCCCAGCTGAGGGTACTCCTGTTTTCTTCAGACCACAGAGTTTCAGTTCCCAGGCCAGATTCATTCTCAGAAACTCTGGTGTTAAATCAGAGTCCAGAATAACAATTTCAGGGAGATATGGGTAGGAAGAGAGAAAGTGTTTCAAGGCTTCTTCCAGGCTACAACAGGCTCAGCCACAACATTCAGTGATGCAGCAATTTCATGAAAATAACCTAAATTTATCAGTTATGCAGAGTGTTTCCACAGCCCTCCAGTGACTAAAGTAATAAGGTTAACCCAGAACAAAACCCAGTCCCTGGGATAGGCAGTGACTTGCCCACAGCACCGGAAAGAACAGCCTTAGATTTGTTTTATGCCCAAGGATATGCAATTTCTGCCCTTGAAATCATTTCCTAGAAGGAAAGAGATAAATTAGAGGCCATGCTTTCCTCTCACTGCGAGAAAAAAGTCGTTCTTGGTTTGGCTGCGACACATTTGTGCCCTAGGCCAGAACCAGGCATGGGCATTTCCCACTCACCTCTCGAATCATTCCAGGATGGCTAGACGAGACCAGTGCAGGGGACAACCAAGACAGCACCAGTGGCCAGACCCAGACACGTCAGTACATAAATGACCATACCAGACAGTCTGGGCAGAAACCAATTCTAAGCAATGCTTTTTGCTAAGTGTTCGGTCTGCCAGATTTATTCTCACACAACTGATGCCAGAACTAAGGCAAGGGGACCTGTGGGTGTGCGGGGAGCTACTCTATGGATCCCAAGTCTGGGTGCTTAATGTTATGTATCCAACTCTGTAAACTGTGGCCAAAATATTTTGACTAGGCTGGGTAAGGGCTTGCTTCAGATATTGCTTCCTGCGCTTTTGTGCATTGTTACTTCTAAAGTAATTCAAAACATCTAAAGGAGGCTGAAGCAATTACATTGCAGCTAAAATAAAGTCCTAATTTTGTTATACACTTCCCCCCTCACCCACACAGAAAAAATCCACAATGAAATATAGTGCATGAGAAAAATACGGAATATTCCACCCACCCTTCAACAGTGCGTGTATGAGCACAGCCCTATCACAGCCAGCACCAGGCGAGAGTGCTTTTCATTAACTCAGAATATAGAAGGGCAGAAGTTTGATAAGCAAATAGCAGTGTTCCCAGCACACCAGCCAAGCCCTATGAAAACTAAAAACAATAAATTTATTGAAAGCTTTTTTAAAATAGGAGGAAATTATTACTCATTTGAATTCTGTTCATGTTAAGGTCAATGGTCTTTTTTTCAGATTCTGATTGTTAATATTAGATGAAAGGACATTTCCTTTACATTGTATTTATGAACTCTAATGGCACAAGAAGGATAACAGCCACATACATTGCACACCAGAAACATTTCAGAATTTTACATTGTTTAAGAATTAGTTCATTACTCATTTTCCTTTGACCTTTAAGTTAAAGCCAGGGTTATTTAAATACATTGGGCCTGATTCTGATTTGGGATTTACAAAGAAACATCTTACTTTTACCTCCTAGAAGTTAAATTTATGCAGGGAATATCCCATTTGTATTCAGTCGATGAGTCCTTGACTATTTACATTGATGAGACTATAATTAGAAACAATAATTAGAAATTAGAAACAATAACAACAAAATATCTATCTGGGGGGAATGAGTTATTTCATATTTTGTGTGAGAGGAGCAAAATTTCCAAGCAGTTTTAGGAAGAAGCCAGAACCTCAATATTCAGAAAAATCTCCTTTTATGCTCCTGAGGTTCAGTACCACAGCATGCAGATGAATACATCTAGCTTTGCATGCTGAAAAATACCTGCATTGCGTAACTTTGTGGTTATTCAGAAGTAAATCTGTGATTGCTCAGGTGAGAGCCTTCAAAAAGTTGTGCAAGCACAAAATTATGGTCTCAGGCTTGCTGTGGCTTTGTGCTAACAGCAAACATAATTTGACAACTGAAGGTAGCCCAGGAGTGTTTTGTGTGGTCTGTATATGATGGAATTATCCACAAAACAATATACGCTTGATGACATTTCCATAGCCCCAGACATTTCCATTGCCACCTTTCTCTCTCCTGGTATTACTGTCATTACATATTCTTTTTAACAGTGGCCTAAGCCTTTCTCCTTAGATGAGAAAATAAAATAAAAATCCCAAATTTTACTGTGTAGATATTGGAAATTGCCCCAAATGCTTCCATGTGCTAAGCCATTGCTGTCAGGGAGCAAGGGAGGTTAAATAGTGTTAAACCTTCCCCCAGCTGTGCAGTCACTTCAAATTTGCCATGGTGCCTGCGAGCATCGGCCTTGGCTCTGGGTATCCCCAAATGCTCCCTCCCCGCGCAGCAGCTGCCAGCGCTGCATCTTTGTCGCCGAGATATCGCAACCAAGTGCTTCGCTGCAGCACTGCCAGCAGCTCTGGGACTCACAGTAACACCTGCGAGCCAGCAGCTTCCTCCGCATGGATGTGCCCCTCTTCCCTTGGGAGCGCAGAGCTCCTCTGGGAAGCAGGGAAGGGGAGGCGATGGCCAACGTCTTGTGCCTGATGTGGTTGTGTTGTTTGCTCCAGCAGTGGCTGTGCCCCTTTGCTTGTGCTCCGAGACAGCTCTCATTTTTCTAGTGAGAGCAATACCTAAGTACGTCCTCTTCCTCCTGAAGCCAAAACAACCTGTAATCAGCAGGGCTGCAACTGTAAAATGCAAGTTGAACTTTGTCTTCTACCCCTACTCGTCCATAATAACAGGGTAAATTTTAGCCTTCCCTTTTCGTGAAGGGCAAGCTATAGCCTGACAGCATGTCCTCACATACACACCGCTCTGTCAGAGGCTTTGCTGTTCAGATGAAAATGAGGAGAGTATTTTGATTTCTTGACTGACTTACTTGGAAGGGATTTAGATGTTTCAGAAATGTATTCCAACAAAACTGATATGTGCATGGAAGCAGTTCGATCCAAATCATCCCTTGGAACATGTTAAAGACTTCTAGCAAATATGTGAAATCAGCAAAGGCATTTTCTGATTTGATGCAAAACCCTTTTCTATTCTTAAAGCATCTTAAAGCAGTGCAGAGAGTAACATTTTTCCCACTTAGCATTCAAGACCCACATACTTAAGGGCAGCTTAAGGAGAAAAGCATAATAAATTGCGTGACCAGCCCCTCTCCAAAATAACAATAATACATAGATAATTCTGCTATTAAATAGGATCGGGTGATCCTTTGTACTTTCCGTATGTCACCATCTGCCAGGGCTAAAAAGAACTATATGCAGTCAGGAGCACTGAGTTAGGAAAGATATGCAGGCAAGTGATTGTAACCCCTGTCTGTGGCCTTGATACTGAGAACTCACATCTCAAAAGAGATCTAGGATTGCGAAGTGGTTCCTAGTCCTGGCCTTCAGAGGAAGACATGGCAGGGCATAGATTCATCTTTGTGAAAATGAGAAAGTGTGTGGTGGGGAGGCAAAAACACCAGAAGAATTCAACTACTTTTCAAACCACCCAAATGATTTCCCTCACCTCTCCTATCAGCATTTCCCTTCTCTCATTTCCATAGTTAAGCCAGATGTAAAGCTGTGAAAGATGTTCAAGATGCGGCATCCATTTGGAAACTTCCCAGGCAGTTGCACTAACATGTTTTAAAGACTGCCTGTAGGTCTTTCATCTGGATTAGCTGCACATTCTTTCCTTGACTCTTTTTTTTTTTTTTTCTGTCCTGAAGAACTCACTTGCTTTTATCCGCTGCAGGACAAAGTTCTCCACAAATCCCCACCTTAGAACGGCCTAATTTACACAATAGAAGAGGCTTGCTTACCACGGCCTTTGCATCTGTATTTACACATGCAGGGCACCTGGATTCAAGCGAAGCTTCTTTTGGGGATTGACTTCCCTTTGCAAATCAGGAGCACATTCCACGGCTTCACTCACTTTAAGTTCACAGCAAATATGCAAGTTCAGCTGGCTTATTCATTTGAGTAAGGCAGGCAAGAGCTGGCCTTCTACTTGACTTCATATATGACCAAGGTCTCTTTTCTTCGTCTTTTTTTTTTTTTTTTAAGTGATAAAATAAGTAAGCAGAGATGTTTTTTAAATGGAGGACTGGTAGAGACATCTCACAGGTTCTTTTATACTGGCTTACTTCTCTTCCATTATTTTTTTATTATTATTAGTGAAGAGTAATATAGTATTGATGGAAAAAAAAACAAACAAACAGGAAGATCTATACCTGTGACACAAAGCTGAGGTGTTCATGTTTTACAAGTTGTTTCTTTGATAATGAAGTTTTTGACACTGAGGCACAGAAACAAAACGTTCTTGCCTGCCTTGGCCTGTCTAATGAAATACATCACCTCTGCTTTCCAATATGTTTTCAATTCTCTCATCAATAATTTTTTCCTGCCCAGTTTAACTTTCCTATCCTGTTATCTTTGCTCCATGGTGTTTCACCCAAGACAGCGGTGATGCCTGCCATACTAAATTCCTCCAAGAGACCTGGCATCAAGAGAACATGACAAGAATCTACAGGTAGACAGAAACCTGAATGGATGGCCTTAAGCTATATTGATATTTTTGTAGTGATATATAAAGGAACTGCAATATAAATTAGACCTTTGACTCAGTAGGGCCAGTAACATTTTTTTTTCAGATGTGGCCACCAATTAATCTTTCAAAGGAAGATGAAAAGCCCCTGCATTACAGCTGGGCCACAGTGCAATGCGGCACAGCGTTACACAGATTTTTTTCCTTGTCCTTACAAAACCAGCAAGGTATTTCATGTTCCTCATGATACTCTCTTAATTCAAATACCTACAAAAGTTATCAATCAACATCAAATGACTGACTCCTATTCAAAACCTAGGTCAAAAATATATGTATGAGACGGGGAATCATGTCATTGGTCATGATATGCTGCCCTTTAAAATTTTTAATTTTCCTCATTTTTGGAAAGGTTGACCTAAATGATCTGATTGCCTTTGACCCAGCAAGGGGAAATGAAAGAAGAACAGCTGGGCAGGTCAAGAAGGAGATGAGTCATGTTACAGTCAACTCATCAGGCAGGGTCAGAAATCTAGACTACAAGAATTAGGACAGCTGAGTGGGAGTAAACCAATTTCAAGTGTATTAGACTCTTATCCAAATCCCTTAAAATGAGCTTTGATTTGACAAAGGCAGAACTCAACAGAAACAGAGGTTATTTTGTAGAAAATATTTGACAAAAGTAAAAAGTTGCTTTTGGCAAAATATTCAGTAGAAAATCGTTTCAGTGTCAGCTCTTATTTGAAAATATGGGCAGCTGTTGGAAAACCTGGCTTTTTTAGCATAAGAGTTGTTGTAGTAAAATCCAAAGTAATTTGGATAGAACCAATCATCTACCAAATATCCTGTCAAAAGACTTTCTTACACTGCCTCAATGCAAACTACAGGCAATTTTAGATTTTTTTTTTCCTGGAAGATATCATACAGACCTAAAATAATCCGCTGAAATATTGGCAACTATTACAAATGATACATATGCTTTCATTTAACTATTAATGGTATTAATGTTAAAAAGAGTAAAATATGCTCTTTTACATGTAGCTGATTACTTCCACTTACAAATCTGGGTTTGCTTTAACACTGATCTTCTAGAAGGGAATGCACCCATTTGAATGCTTCACACTTTCTTCCCTATAAATCATGTGTAAACTCTTTTTCCTTGCCAAAACCTATCTGTTCAACACTGCTCCTGCTCACTTCCACCATTTCTGCTGCTTATCGGCACACTTGACACTACAGAGTCCACAAGCAATGTCACAGCACGGTCTCAAACCAAACCAAAGCAATTCTGGATATGTGAAAATAGCTGAGTCCACATGACCTCAGATAACACCATAAATACAAGAGTGCTGCATGCCAGCGGAATGGCTAAAAATTCTCATCAGGTCACTGGAGATCAGGTAAAATTGGAGGCAAGCAAAGGCAGATAAACAGTCTTTGGATTAGGCACATGGGTTTTTACTCCATAATTTTGCCTTGGGCACGCTTTCAAGTTTTCAAGTAAGGGCTTTTAATTATAGCTCCAGTGTTTGAGGTTTTATTGGGGCTTTTTTTTTTTCTCTGAGTAAAAAGAATATCAAAATATGATAAATGCTAAGACAAACTGGCAGGAAATATTTCTTGAAACCAAGAGGAGCAAACATGAAGAAAAAGTACCAGCAGCTCATATTGCCCTTACTAGTCATTTCAGTGCCTTGGGTAATTGTTTTTCACCGGGAACAAGAAGGAATGCAAGAACAAGATCTCCAAAGGAGCAAGAAATCGCACTTCATAGCCCAGCGCAGGAGCTCCCATTAGCTCACCTAAGAGCTGCATGGTGGGCTGTATGTAAGTATCATACAACTTCAAGAGAGCAATGACTGATTCAGATCATTGACTGTGGTTGAGTCCCCATCCCTGCAGATCCTCCAGACTCAGCTGGTTATGACAGCAACCTGATCTAACTTTGAAGTTGCAATTGACTTTGATGTTGGCTCTCCAGTGAGTGGGTGTCCAACCAGATGACATCAAGAGGTCCCTTCCAACCTAACTTATTCTACAATTCTCTCCTAAGCTGCTCAAATCAGTTACTTCTATAGCTGGAGTGACATAAAGCAGCACAGTGATAATGTGTTTGTACTGTGGCTGTAGGCAAGAGCACAGGTAGCATCTCTGCATTTCCAAGGGTGAAGATTTGATAGTTGCTAAAGTCATGATGATCTAAGGTTATAAACAAGGCAGTTGTTTGAAATTAACGATAATATCTCCTTATTAAGCCAACTGATAAGAGTGGAAAAACAAAGATAAGGTTTGGGGCATGTTAGCTTTTTTTTCAGGTATGCTTTTTCATTTCAGGTCATCTTCAGTTGATCTTGTAAATAATCATGATAATTGCAATGCTAAATTATGGAGAAACAGCAATTCCGTCCATGTAATTTCTCAAGAAAATCAAGAACATGAGCTAAAGCTTTAAAAATATGTATTACAAAGATGTACAGCCTGGATGTAAGGGAGCATTGGCTGTATATTTTATTTAAATATAGTGTAAAGGTAAATTGTACCAGTTGGACTTCAAAAGTTACTTTCAATCTAATTTTCCTAGGATGGACTAATTTCATGGGCTGCAGTGCAGTTCATCGGAAGTGGCGGTGTCTGCCAAGGAGAGGCGCTGCTCTCAGAGGATGTTTTAGGTCAGATGCAAACAAGCTTTTCACTGGCGGTGAGGGGGTACTTTCAAAGACCCTCCTAGAGCTGTGCCTACCTCATGCCAGCTCTGTGAGTCACTTTTACACAAGCCATGAACTCATTCAGATTATATATAGTGAAAAGAAGAAACCAGTCTTTATGCGTATTTTTGAGATGTTGTCCTATTTCTTCAACTGTTCAAACACTAAGACATCTCCCAAGTGCTCCATGGCAGCTGTGTATATTCTGTGTATATGTCTGACCATGTCGGGGCTGGTCTGTGGCTTGGACAAACCAGAACCTCCCATGTGTTTTTGCACTTATAACCCTTAGATTATTTTTTAAAAAGCCCCTACCCTTCAGCAGCAGAGTGAGTTATTTGCATAGACTCCGAGGGGAACCCCAAAGCCTGCTCTTCTTCTGCTTCCCGAATGTCTCCAAATCCAGGTAGCTCCCTGGCAGCCCCCTCCACCGCCTCCACTCTGTGGGTTAACTAAGGGGGAACAATCTTGTCGGGGGGTGTGTGCTTGTGTTGAGGCTTGCTTCCAAGTCCTGACATTTTTTAAGCAACCAAGGTTAGATGAGGGTTGGATTAGGTATGTGAAAATAGGGTAATGATTCTGGGAAATGTCACAGTGCGGTGGTTGGAAAAGGCACAAAGGACCTGCATCCCAAGCCCACCGGATCAATGGAAGGATGTGCAACACCCTAATCTGATGAAGCACAGGGCAATGAAACACTCAGAAACTCAAGCCTTTGATACCAGAGCCCTGTAGCAAAGATTCCCTGGATGCCGTGAAGGTGAACTGAGGTTAGGCGGGAGCAGATAAACACGGGAGGGCACAGACTTCCATCCACCTGATGAGGGAGCACAGTTTGCTTTCATCTAAGCAGGGTCTGTGTTTTCTAAACACTTCAGATGCTGCATTCTTGTTTTGGCTTGGTTTTCATTATTAAAAGCACAGCAAATGAAACCCCCAGAACGCCGTAGCGGCAGGGAGGGCTGCTCCCACATTTTCACCTCTAGGTGGATTGCTTGACCCTGCCCACAGCCCCACCTCTACCGAGCAATGAAAACATCAATCCCTGTGGGACATGGGAAGATGCTGTTTATATGTACCAGCAAAGCGTGCCTCGGGAAAAGGTATGAAATCACTGCTGAGGAATTTCAGCATTTGTATGCACCTCCAAAGCAATATCCATCTTCTGTTTATTGCTCGAGTAAATCCTTTATAGGGAGCTGGCTCTTTGAGTTCCTACCTATCGCAGAAACAACAGACATGTTGTTCTTGCAACTGCATCCTGTGCACACAGAGGTGCCTCATGCTCACTCGGACTTTCCCTTTTCTTTCTTTTACTTTTTTTCTTCTTTCTTGACACTATTTTCTTCATTAAAGGACATTTATTGAAGGAAACTGGCATTTAACAAAGCTGCCATGAACATCTGTAGGCAACGTTCCTTATGCTTGTTCTTCACAAAGAATATTTTCAAACTTTTAGGCCATGATGTCTTGAAAAATAGCTACAATTAACATGAATCTGTCCAGTCTTTATGAAGCCAGATATTTCTCTGAGTCTCAGTAAACCTCTGAAATCCATTCTCAGCGAATCTTGCGTATGGGACATCAAGGAAGAAGACTCCGCTGCAAGGAGGGAGGCCCCTCCTGGCTCTCAGCTCATGATCTAGGCAGGGACCCCAGTATCAGGTGCTGTGTCTGGAGTCTGGAGGCCAGTGAGGTCATGATAAACTCACTCCATTCTCTATATAAAAGCGTGGTTGTTTCAGTCATGCACTAGATTCGGGACATTCTTTCTGCAAAGCAACAGTTCATGGAACCATTTCACATCTGTATGGATCCCAAGTCATTGAAAACTTGCTCTTTTGCAGTATGAGATGAGAAATATCATGTTAAATGACAATAAAACAGACCTTATGACCTCAGATACTAAGGCAGGAACCTTGCAGGTAAAGGAAGATGTGTCCATCGCCTTGCAGACACCCTCAGTTCAGACCGTGGAAGACTAACAGAGCTGGGCACATTACAGGGATAATGTGTTCTTCTGGGAGCTACCTAGGATGGACCTGAGTAGGAGTGAGCACAACGCTAGGAGGTTTAGCTGAGCAATACCCCAGTCATTCTTATCACATGCAAGTTTTTCCCAGCCTATGCTTCAAAAAGCTCAGTTCCACATACACAGCTAGTGCTTTCTGCACGTTACCTATGGTCCACATATGATCCAAGCTATTCAAGAAGCTTAGTGATGGATTTCTACGTGCCAGCTAATAACAAGCTACCAGCTGGATGTAACTGGTGAGTGCATTTGCTCAGATTCTAGCAGTCACACGGTGACCCAGATCACAGTTTCAGCATGCTGTGATGGGAATAGTGTAAAACGATTTGGCTAAAATAAGTACACACAGTGTGAATCTTATAACCTCAACATGTTCTGGGTCCCTGTGACTATGCAGATCTCTTAATACTTCAGCAGGGGTTGGATTTTGTTGTTTGCACCTAGGAAAAGTGGGAAAGTAACTCCTTGGACCTTGGGGTGAACTGAGACCTGCATAAGTATTAATTGAAGTAAATATGCTATAGGGTTTTACTAGAGGGAGGTACAGAGGAACTTTGGCTCTTGAAGTCTTATGCTGGTTTTGATGCCCAGACTTCCATGGGCTCCTCCCATCCCTTGGGCCACGTACACTGGATGGGGACTACTGGGTGCCAGACACCTTCTCTCCTCTGCATATGCTCCCTGCTCACTGGCAGGAATTACATGGCATGCCCTGCCTGCCTGGACCCCTCTTCTGCTCCTCCATTTTCCAGTTTTGCTCTCTGGTGCTTGCAGTCCTAGGAGCCCCAGCACTGTCTGCACACTTGATCCGGCACCCCTGAACGGGCTCCTGTTTGTGGGTGTCATGACCACAAAATACTGCTGTGCTGACTTCACAGTGCTGCAGTCTCCCTTTCTGGCCGTGCCTTTTCTGAGGCTGGTTACCACGATTTACAAAATCACACCTTTTGTTTTGTTGCTGAGGCTGCTGGATGTATATATGTGTGGGTGTCTGTGTGCGTGTGTAGGTGTGTGTGTGTACTATATACTTCCATATGTGCGTGTATGCATAGCTGGTCTTATCTGTAGAAGCAGGCTAATATGCCCTTTTTTAAAAAAAACAAACATTTATTGCTGACTTGTCAGACATATTCCTTTTTGTTGTTTTTTTTTAACTTGGCCAGTTTTTAGAGTACAATAGTACATTGGCCATCTGTGCAGAGGAGAAGAGGGTTTTAATGAATAGACAAAGCAGGGAATGATTGACTGATTGGGACTGTTTCCCAGTCTCATTCATAGCAGCCATACAATGGAATCACTCCCCATTTACACCGCCAGAAGTGAAAGGAGAATCACGTCTGTTTTGAGTTCATTCCTCAGAAGCCTGGATCATCCTCCTGGGCAAGAGACTTTAAAGCACGTGCTGCTGAGGCTAGGCTTTCTATCTGGTTTATTCAGAACATACTTGAGCCTTTTATACATGCTAGTAAAATTAGCTTCTCCTCGGCCCCTCCAACGGTGTCAGGCAGCAGACGTGGCCTTTGTATAGGGCTAGGACAGTTTGTGTCCAGACAAACTTGTTTATGCAACCCAGTATGCCCCTTCCTTTTTTTGTCCCCATGTATAATGACAAAGTTCTAGGCACGTGGGCAGATCACTTTCTTTCCCCTTTTGTCAGAGTACAAATTTACAACAGCCTGTTTGCATACCGTGCGCTGGATTTTAATCAAGTTCACTGTAAGGAGAGATAATAAAAATGAGAACCATGATTACTTCACAGTTGATTTCATTTGAATAAGGAGCTGCTCAATGACAGATGGTTTCTAGAGCTGCTCTATATGTGAGCTGCCATGATGTTGAATAGTAAGAAGCACGAGGAAGTATGCTGCTGTGGTCTTTGGATCCTTACTTTGTCTTATCTATATTCATGTTTTATTCAGAGAGGAAATTAGATTCCACACCATTTTTTATTCAGAAGAGAAGGTTGGAAAGGGATAATGCACAGTATGCAAACCTGCCAGCCTCTCAGATCAAGTCCACATCCCTGGACTCTGCCAATACAGTTTTAACAGTATTCTCCACCAGCGAAATGCCTTATTGTGAGTGTAGCTTATATCAGGGAAACTGCGCATTTGCCAGTGTGACTTGTTCCACCTCTACTCTTAGCCCAGAGGCAAATGAGTTATCCCGGTAAAAGCAAACCAGGAGCTTTCTTTGTAAGACCAGTGTGGGGAAGGGATGTCTCTATGTGCTGCCTGATGGGTTAGAACAGCAAATCTTTCCCATACAGACATGAACTGTCAGCCTGTATCCATGGGCTTTGCAGTTGGTTACTTTTGCTGGCTTCTTTCACCAAATCTATACACTACAGTATTACATAAAACTGTTGGGGACTTCCTTTATGCAGAGGTTCATTCTGCAATACCAATGCCCCTGAATACACTTACAGATTATGTAACCTGCCCAAAGCAAAGACTGACGCTTGCAAACTCTCACCTGTTTGCAAAACCAGAGGTCTGTCAGTTATGATTTCTTATTGCAAGATCTTGATGACATTATTCTTGTTGGAATGGGTGGTTTTCATTGTCAACCTATTTTTTTTTCTTCTTAAACAAAATACTGCTGTGCCCACCCTCTATCTGTCTGTGATAGCAAGCTTTTTTGATCCCAGCTGATTCTGATTATTTTGAACAACTCTGCCATGAGATGGAATAGAAAATCTTTGACTTTATGAATCAAACTGTTAGGTTTGCTTTGCATTTGCAGCAGACTGTGTGGAAAATGAGAAAATCTACAATTTCTGAATTAGAAGGGCAGGATTCATAGGGAAAGAGAACAGCTTCCATTAGGACAGCTGTTATGCTTGCAGAGGTTAGAAAAAAACACCACCAATCTTGAGTTCAGAAAGCACCAATCTTCAAAACTAAGTGCAGGTTGAAAGCTATTGCTCTCAGTTCAGTTACTACATCAGAAAGATCATCTAGGATAGAACATAGCTGGTGAGTGTGAGCTGTTGGTGTTGGAAAGGATTGTTAGTAAAGGCTGAGTGCAGAAGGGCACGAGCCCGTGTTGTTCAGACAGAAAGAAACAGGTAGTTATGAGGTAGTTGTGAGGAACACAGAGGGATTTGTTGAGCACAGTTATTGAGAAATAAGAACATACCTTAAGACCTGGCTTAACATGCCTTGAATGCATTTACTGCATCCACACATTTTGCATCCAGTAATGACTGGATAAAACCAAAAAGTAAATATTTCAGCTCATTAATGGGAAACTTTCCAGTGGATTTAGAATGCTTTGAATTGTGCTTACAAAGAACACATACATCTTGTAGGGCTTTTTTTGGCTAAACTTTTTGGCTGTTGAATCATGGTTTCAGCTAGTGACCACCTGTGACTCTTGAAATCACTGTGATTATTAGCTTAGGCAAAAGCACTTGTCTTCCAGTCCTCCTTCCTGTCTCCATTTATCCTACCAGGGTATTCACCTGTTGTGTATTGTTGAAACCCTTGATTAAGGGGTCTCTGGGTCAAGGCCTGTCTTTGTGTCCTTTGTTAGATCTCTTTAGTATTAATCCCCTTCACACTGGCAGTGTATGAAAGGTGGATTCTTCACAAATTCTTATTAAGTACCCAATTAATAAGAGCAAGAGCGTGCTAAGAGCACAGCACAAAGACAATGCTTCATTCAGATGCTGCATGAAGTCTTGATGCTGATACTGTCATTTACTTGAAATCTCTGAGGCTGGGGATGAATCCCGTGATGAGCAGTAAGAGAGGGTTATAAACAGGGCTGGAAAACTTTTTTCAGATTGGAACTCAGGGGCTTAGTACATGAAAAAAAGCAAATAAACAAATACTGAATAGTTCCTTTATTTTTTTTCTCCACACTTTATATGGACTTAATTTTAGAAATTCACACAAGGCTTAGTCCCAAAAGAAAAGATAAAATTTTCTCAACATTAGCCCCAAAACCTAAGCGTAGTCAGAGGCTTCATTCTGCTTGGCGCATTATCTAGGAGTATACCACAACCACAGAGCATATAACAGCCACTCATGGCTGTTTGGAGCAAACAGTACAGATAGCCTCTCCTGAGTTACCTGCATTTCTGGGGACTCATGAGTTCTCCTATGTGTCAAAGGACTGGGGTCAGACCCAAAACCTGAATACAGCAAAACCCTAAGAGCATCAGTGAGGCAACCTCCTGGCAGATAGTCATTGAATAAAAAGGATTTTGTATTAGTCTGACAGGAGAGCTGGCAGTGAGGTGGCGCTTTGGGGATGACAACAGGGAACTGGCGAGGGCTAGCTGCCTGAGACATTGAGCTGAAGGGAAGGCTCTTACCTGCCATAGTTATCAAGAGGAACCACTGGATTTTATCTGAAATACCAAATTATATAAAGTGTCAGACTATAAAATCGATTTTAGTTTAGATGGCTTCAAACTTCTGGGATGCTCAAATTTGATGTTTTCAGTGATGCACACTGTAAGGTGCTAAACTGTGAACACTGGGTTTGCTTCCAGACTCCTACCGAGTTTGGACTTTCCTTTTGCCTTGCTCCAAAGCCTCTATAGACCCCAGAAATGCTGTGTGCACATGGCTGCCATTGAGTTTGGGACTCTACAGTGGTGATGTCTTGAAAAAATATTCCCACGGTGAACCTCCGGCTGTGGATGCGAGGTGATAAAGGCCGTTTTCTCTGTACTCCTAAGGATACTGGGTGCTCATTTTGCCATTCATTCCCCTATAGGGCAGCCTTTAGGCTGCTCTGAATGGTAACAGGTGCTTCTGGCCCCATTGTGCTGTCCCAGCTGTCAGGGATTTCTGGGGACCAGAGAGATTGTGTAGGAGTTGCTTTAGTGGCTCTTTGCCATTCAGGAATTCTTTTGCGCCAAGGGAATCCTCCAACAGCTGTTTGGGCTGGCTTGGTGACAGCTTTGTGCTGCAGGAGCTGGGCAAAGCAGCCCCAGCTGGGCCAAGGATCTGGCTCCTTGCATGTAACTTGCTTATTTAGGCCTGTCGCCCTGTTTCATAGGTAATTCCTGCTACTGTTAGTGAATGTAGAGGACTGCTGAAATTGGTCATCTTTGCCAAAGAGCGAAATACCGGCTGATGTAATTGGAATGTGAGATCTGCAACGCTTGAAAATTCTGCCAGAAACTAGCTAAAAGGAGATGGCATCTCATTAGAGGGAAGAATGGGGTCTCTGTGCATGTTTTCTGTCCTTAGCAGTGGATCTTCAGCAAGCTTTCTCTGCAAAAGATAAGCATTTGAAAGAGAAGAAATAAAACGGCTGTGGGTAAAAAGTGTAAGGTACAGGCCTACCAAATTCAAGGATGCCACATCCAGGTGCAGCACGTGAAGACCTGACTGAAGGCTACATGGCACTTGCAAACAAAGATACGCTTTGCCATGCCATCCTTTGGTTTGTGTCTGTCCCCTGAAAGTCCTTCCTCATCCCTTTGTGCTGTGGCCTATTCAGCGGCCACGAGGAGCATATCATAAGGTCAGCTAGCGACAGTGTCTCCACATCTACTGAGTCACGACGGGCGACGCAAGCTTCAAGGATCAGCTGTTTGCTTCTTCATTTTAACAGAGAGCATGTGGCTTTACTCAGCTGCTCAGAGCAAAGAAAAAAAAAAACAAGACGGACAACTGACTAATTGTCAAGAAGTGTGTGAACGATAAGGGGGAATCCATGTGACTCTTTTCTGAGTGTGGTCCTTCAGTATCTAGATTAAATAGAATTTGCTTGAGCTGTCTGATGTGCTGTATATGTTAAAGTATTTGCCCTTAGTGGAGGGGCAGTGGGACACCACATACTGTGAACAGGGTAGTAGTATCCGTGTACATGGAAACCAAAGAGGTGTTTTGTAATTAATTCATATGAAATGATACATCTTCCCCAGTGCATCATCAGTCGGCAGTCAGGTCCCAGCAAGACTGTCAAGAAAATAAAAGCAGCAAAAACGAAGCTCCTCACTACTGAGCAAGCCTTAAGAGGCAAGCCTTTGCCTCCTGAGTATGGAAATAATGAAACAGGTTAGCAACTGCAACTAAAAAAGTGTTATTTTTCTGTTCTTCTTGCCTACGTTTTGTAGCCTACTGAATTAAAGTGTAAAGCTGAGGGGCTACTTTAAAGACACTTTCTTTGTGGGATGTTCAAAAGCTCATGCTTTCCATTAGGCACTGTCTTTGTGTAAAAATGGGTCTGCTTTTTATTTTTGGTGCTAGTGAAGGATGTGTTGCAGGAACTGGACCAAGGGAGGGCACGCAACAGACAGACATCATCTAGAACTGAGGGTTGACTATTTGCTGTTATTTAAAGCATATGTCCCTGGATAAGATGGTAAAAGTATTCACTTCCAGAGCCTTTATTCCAAACACAACTATAGAATTATGTGGCTTGGACTCAACCTTGAAATTAATGCTTTGAAGGGACTGTCCCAAGGGAAAAGAGCTAAACCTGACCCTATCTTTCCCACCCATTTCCTCCTGCGCTTTAGCGAGGATGCTGCCACACATGGTGCCCATACAGGCTGCAAGGCTGGATGAACCAAGACAGGGCCCCCGAGGGGCTCTATCCCCAAACCCTTACCTGGGAAAGCCGGAATGGCCTGGGGCAGCAGCATGGCTCCCGCGCCGTGCGCCAGCCTCTCTGCCGGGGAGCAGCGAGGAGCCCGCACGGCTGGGCCTGGCTTTCTGTGGATCCCCGAGGCTTGGCGATACCCCCGGAGAGCTGCTGGATGGGAACCACCGGTCTGTCCTCTCCCTGCAGCCCCAGCAAGTGAGGCTTCCCGGCGTGGGGCGCGTGGCGGACCAAGGCCCGGGCTTGCCCTCGCGTGGCCGCTCAGGGCGCCCTTGGCAGCCCCGCTGCCCCGCCCGGCTGCAGCGAGCGCCCACATGCGCAGCGCCACGCGCGGGGGCAAGAGCCGTGCTCGGGGGCAGCTTCCCACAGGAAGCGGGAGAGGCCGGGCGGGTTGGGATGCTCACAGCTCCTCTCACGCGGGCTGAGCTCCCTCTTCACCTGCCGCTGGCGCACACCGGGGTTGCAGACAGGCAGCGCTCCCCCTGAGGTAACGTCCTCCCCGCGAGGGACTCTCCGGGGATTTTTAAGTGTAGGCTGCAGAAATGTTCTGATTTTTGAAAGAAAACAACCTCTTTTTTTTTTTTTTTTTTTTTTTTATATCCCTGAGCTGCTTTAAAATCTTCTCTCATGAGGCCTTTATTTGAGGAAAGAAGATTCCTCATTGCATGCAAGGGCGGTCAGCTGTATGTGAGCCAGTGCATCAAAAGCAAAATAGACCTGGAAAATACTGCCAACACTAAAAAATTTAAAAGGGCCTCTGTGGTGTGAGAAAGTTCCTTTTGTGAGCACGTTAAAATGGGAAAGCAAGGGGAGACTTTCCCGAAGTGCAGCCCGGAGGATTTCTTAGGGCTTGAATGCCCAGCACTTCCCCACCATTTCTGTCTCCCGTGATGAAGTCCTCTCATATCTCCTGGCTCTTCCCTACCACAAAAAGTGCCTTCTTTTCCACGTAATCCAGGGTGCTGGAGACGTCCTTCTGCCCCTGTTGCCTAATCCTAGAGAATGTGGCAGCTCAGGGCATGAGTGCCTGCACTGCCCCCAGATTTACCCAGCTGCCAAGTTAGGACAGGATCTAGATTAGAAGGAAAAGATCCATGCTCTTCCGAAAGCTGAACCTTATACAATCCCAACCTGCCAATCCAGTGGAGAGGGTGGTTACAATCTCTTTGAGCAGCTAATTTCTCAGCTCAAGCAACAGTAACATCAGCTCACTGAGATTTTTCATGATATGATGAAGCGCAACAGACATTTTGGGAGCACCGCACACTTCCATTTTCTTCCTCAATTCTAACCACCTTAAAAGTTAGCACTACCAAATGCCAGGCAGTTACTGTGACTGACTTAGAGTTACTAGGTATGATGGACTAGTAGGAGGGAGACTGCTATTTCTCAAAACTTCTTTTATCTCATACCTTAAACCCCATCAAAGAATTTCATACATATTTCTCTACACATTGCAACTTGTTACTGGCGCTGGACTTGGCTACCGTTTTTAGTTAATTGCAAGTTCACTTTATATTTTATTTCAGTTCTAAGAAACTGCTAGGAGGTCATTGTCTTAGGTACCACATAAATGTCAGCTATGTTTTCATTTACTCCTTTACTTCCTTTTTTGTTAGACTTTTCCTCCAGGCCATTCCCCCCAACTAGTTCAGAGTCCCTGAGCCTCTGTTCCATCTCTTTTAGTTTCCATTTAAGCATCATACTGGCTTTAGTGATGTAGTTCCAAAATGCACACATTTCTTATGCCTGAGATAAGAATCTTTTGGGCTTTCTTTGAGTATTCTCGCTTGCTTTGGCCTCACTTAAAAATGTTGTTACTGACGATTGCTGCTCATAGGAAACAAATCTGCACCTCTTCTATTCACGAATTCATCTCCTTTTTCCTTGTAGTCCTAATCCTGTAATTGGATCCAGACACAGAAGCTACATGCACACTAGTAAATTAAACATGCCCAGCAACGTTCCTGGGTGCTGCGGCCAACTGGCCTGGAGTGTTTGTGCTAGTGGCTGCCTGGTAAGTGCTTACTGGAAATGGCCCCTAGACTGGTTTAAGCACTATGCCCGGTATCCATTCAAGAAAAGCAATAGTTAGAAGGGACAAAATAGTTAGAAAGGACAACATTCATGGCAGGGGATCCTGTAACAGTGTACAAGGCAGATAGTCACAGTCAAGCATGTAGGAATACTGCTGGATACTTGTGACATATTCGGATTTTTCTTGCACGACCATTGCCTTCTGAGTTGCTTGCTAGAGACAACATTTCAAGATCAGGGGGAAAGGCTTAGCCCACTACTTTATCTGGGTGCCACGTTTAAGCTATAGCTAAATGACACATGTTATGTGGAGATATACATATATATGTTTGTTTGTATGTATGTTTGTTTCTTCTCACGTGTTATCTAATTAGGGAACTCAAGATGGAAAGGACCTCAAAGAGATGTCACTCCTCACTGCAGAGCATAGATGTATAGATTCTTATCCGTCCAGCTGCCCCAGAACTCTATCTGACCTGCAGTGATCTGTAGGAGGGTTGCAGAAAGAATCCGGAACAGGGCATTGCACAGTAATCCTCCTCTGGGTGTAGCCTTCTCCCAGCTTTTGGTAATCGGGGACTTCCTAAGCCACGCAACATACCTATGCCTTTGCATTCAATAGACACTAAAATAATTTTCCTTCATGATTTCTTTCTTTCTACTCTTTTTCTGAAACTAATTATATTCTTGGCCTCCATAGCCTTCTGGGCAAGGAGTTCCACAAATTCATTGGATGTGGTGTAAAATAGTACTTCTTTTTGTTCTAAAAGCTTTGCTGCTTGAGACATTGCAACATTGCATGTCTCCCCATTCTTCTATTGTAAAAACAGCTGTTCTTTATTTACCTTCTCAATGGCATTTGGGATGATTGAAAACACTTTTTTTTTCCCAGATTTTGTCTTTCATCATTTTTTTTTCCATAAGGAAGATTCCAATCTACTCGTTAAGTTCACATAGAAGTTATTGCTACATAACTACCATACCATATTCTACTGTGCTTACAGATCTACTGTAATTCTGCTGTCTGTTTCTGAGATAGGGGTGACCAGACCTCTTGGAGTGCACTTAGATTTATGTGATGGCTTAATAATCAATTCTATTTTGTTCTGAATTCTTTTTCCAATAATTACCAAGATCACATTTGCCTTTTTGACCTCTTTTGAGCACCGGCCTTATGTTTTTGGAGGACTGTCCCCAGTGGCTCTCATTTCTCATTCCTGATTGGTAATAGCTATATCAGAACCCCTCATTACACATGCAATAATGGTATTCTTTTTCTCCAAATTGTATTACCATTTGCTGCTTTATCATTCAGTTGCTCAGCAATGCAAGCCTATTCTGCAACTCTCAGAAGTCAGTCTTAGTTTTGAGGTCCAGGTCCTAGCAGATTTTGTGGAATCCCCTTGCAGTGACCCTTTGGGCTATCTTTGATTCCTCTCTCTTAAAAAGAACTCTCTTTTCAGAGAAGTCCATACATTCATTTGCAGACTGTAATCTATATGCTACTGCTGTCCTCCAAAGAGAAGTCTTGTCTTGTCCCCCTTTGATGCTGAACCAGTGAGTTAAATCTCCTCTGTCTGTTATTGGGACTGCACATCTCTTACCCTATAAAGCAATAAACTTTTCTCCACAGGCTTTGCGACTTTTAATGCCCATGTATCAAAGTACTTGAAAAGATGAGTGAGCGGTATCTCCAGGTGACAGCCAGGGAAAGTGATACACCTTTCAGCAGTAACAGTATGCAGCATTCTAGAGTGGCCAAAATGCTATTTGTTGAATAAATTAGTTAATGAGTAACAGCAATAGTTGCTAATTAACATACTCAATGAATATTTATGCTGGCCTCTAGCCAGGTTTACATTTTATGCAATGTGTCTTTCACACTCACTTTCTCCTTATTTATTTTATACCATGAGCTCCCATTGGAAATGACCTATCCTGGCTCTCTCTCCAGCATCTGTCACAAGTAAAGCTGACTTTTCCCTTCCACCCTCCAACAGCCAACCACAAATCAAATGTAGACCTCAAAAATCATCCCCAGCTTCATCATGCTACTACCTTCCCAAGGCAGATTGCTGCCAATCCCAATCCCTTAGGATTTATAAAGTCAAACTGTATGTCCTGAAGAAGATCGCAACCTAAGAAAGGACACATCCCACCTGTGGGATTCAAGGTTAGACCTATCCATTTTTTGCCAGTGTTGCAGACCAAGTAGCAGTAGCTAAGCTTTAAAAAGTAAATGTCATGGGACACTTAAAGTTTCCTAGAAAAAATTAGTAACTTGATTTCAGCTGGGAAACCAATCTACAGCCAGCATGGTTCCAAACACATCACTGTACCCCATAGAATATCATGAGGCCTGGACTACTTTCAGTGTCTTAAATAATTAGTCTCGCCCATGCTAGTAAAAAAATAATGCTGGTTGTAAAGAGCTGCAGAAAATACCAGGCTACCAGTGACTGTAATGTTTAAATAGCAAAAAAGAGTTTCATTTTAACAAATGTAGGCTAAGATAATGCTTACAGAGAAAAAAAATAGCCCTAGCAATATCCGCACAGTAAACATTACCTCAGCTAGTACCACTCTGGAAAGACATTCTACAATCAGTGATAGTGCTGTAAGTACTTAAGTCGGTGTCCAGCAACATTCCAGAAGATAAATTGAATGTTGGAAACTGCTAGGAAAGGAGGAAAAAAAGGCACCTCCCTTAAGTCTGTGCTGTTGTATACATTGTTGGTGTTTGCCCCTTTCTTCACTGCAGACATGTTTGCTTACAGTGCTGGAAAATAGAGTAGGACTAGAAGGTTCAGAGGAGATGAACAACAGGAATAATCAGAGCTACAGAAAACCTTCAAAAGAAAGAAATATCATGTGGGCTGGAACTGGCAAACTTGAAAAGAGAGCACAAGGAGGGCAAATGAGAGAGCTATGTGAAACCAGGAATGGCTGGAAGAAGGTGATAAAAATGTGTCTCTCATAGCGCAAGAACTAGGGAGCCTGTACATGATTAAGTGTGAGGTTTAAAGCGAACACACCCAATACATAACCACATTGTGACACTCTTTCCCACAGGATGTCGTAGAAGCCAAAAGTATAACTGGGTTCAAAAAGCAATTAGAAGATTCTTGCAAGAAAAGTCCATCAAAGGCTACTAGACTGCAAAGATGAAGATACAGCCCTGGCTCAGGAAGTCCCTAACTACAGAAACTGGAAGACTGAAGTGGAGGAAATGTTGCTGTACTTACCCTGCTCTTGTACTTTTTGCTGAACATCCGCTACTGACTGGTCAGAGACAGGATATGGTCTAGGTGACCCTTCGGTCTGACTCAGCAATGCTGTTCCTGCAGCCTGGCTGTTTTCCAGCTGGGCCAATTCACATGATGGCTTCTTGGAGGCTATATTTCTTTATGTCTTTCTGTCACGTGTTATTCAGGTTGTTCAGGAGGGAGGGATGCATTTGCCAGTGCCCTCACTGAGATCACCAAGTCAAGAGTCATGACATTTTGGACATAATAACCAGAGTTGAGGAAATTAGTCCTGTGAAGTTGGTGGTCCTTATATATAAATGCAAAGAAAATGTGATGACAAGGACAAGAGAAACAACAGCGCCGGGGTCTGCCATGGCTGGACTGACACAGCACAGCTACCACATCATTCTGGCAGGACCTCACGAGGGTGTAGGAAGTTACATTCAGACTCATTTCTGCTGAGAGAGGCCAACTCCAACCCACCACAGGGTGGGAATATGGCTGTTTAAGGGCTTTGGATCCATGCCATGTCTGGTGCTAAACCATTTTCTACCATCCTCTATTTCTACCAGAATGTAAGGGCTAGAGTCTTTGCAGGACAGTTCCTTGCTAAAAGAAACCTTCTGGCTGCTGCAGGGCCCTGCAAAGGAGGGGAAGAGACTTCTACAAAACTTCCTGGCCTTGCCATGGCAGATGAATGGAGCTTCAGGAGGTTCAGATACGGCCTTGTTCCAAAAAGAAAACACCAAACCGCGAGTACACAGGTACACAGGTAATGAGCAGCACCTGTGCACCTCTAGGCACACCATGCTTCCCACAGGAGAAGCTGAAAATTATGCCTGTGCTTCTGTGTTTTGTTGGATTGAGGCATAAAATCGATCAGAAAAGCTTTCCTTTGCCTCGCTTTGAAAAGCTGAAGTGTTTGTGAATGTCTTGCTGCAGATAAGCAGTGTAAGTGCATTGTAGCAGTGCGGCTGTTTTTGAGTTACTAAAATCCCAGCACTATAAGCCTTGTCTGTGATAAGCCTAATCTCCCCTTCTCAGTATTATCGTGCTAGAAATCATGCTGGAGGCCTCTATAATCTGACTTCATTTTGTATTAACCATAATTGTGAGAACTTGCTTTCTGCTTGCGTGTTTGGGCAGAGATTGTTTGCCAATGATTTTATACAATTATTTTACTCCTAAAAGTATGCCAGAATTAATTTCTTTTGCTTGATCTAAAAAATAAATATAAAGCGGAATTATCCCGGGGGAAAAGAAAAGGAGAAAAGAAAGTCCCTATTGTACAGCATGACTTTGAATTGTACAGTAACAGCTTGAGTGGCAAAGATTACAAAGTTAGAGATACCAAGAATGTAGGGTTCGCCAGTCAGCTTGACACATGTTGCTTCAGTGAACATTGACATGACAAAGGAAGCCTGAATATAATAATATGTATTGCAGATGTATCTTCAGCATGGCTGCTCTGTAAATAATATAGATACAGTGTTGGTTTTGGACCTCTTTTTTTTTTTTTTTTTTTCCTGTTTCTACTAAAATCCATGAGCTCTGTCCACTCCTTATTTTATTCCTTTTCCTAACAGACTATCAGAAGTTTTCCGTACCTCTAGTGCCTCATCCTATTGCCACTAAACCATCGAGAGACCTCACCCAAGTGCACGTGTTATGGGATCTGGGCAGGGCTGGGACGGGAGCTGTAGGAGCAGCTCTGCGCTGCAGGTTGTAGAGACCCTGAGCAGACACAAGCAGCGCTCCTGTGCCAGTCCGGAGCTACAGGGCTCAAAGAGCACAGCCAACATTTGCAGCTGCAAAGCAGAGCTGATGCTGATCCCAGCCCCTTTGGATCCTCATTTGCTGTAAGAGAAAAATGACTTCATAGTCTTTCCATTAAACACCTTATCACAATGTTAACGCATCTGCAGTGACAGAGTGCTAAGGAGGAGAAACTCAGAGCAAGATTTATAAAGCGGAACGCCTAAGAACGTGAAACCAAAGATATTATTATGGCTAATGAAACAAAGGCATTTGATTAATTACTGACATTGCAGCTAAAGAAGTGCATTTTAAAAAGTGATTACTATAACTAGAGATGTCAAGGCTGATAATAGGCACTAAATAGCATACAATAGGGCTGGAGAAGATTTATGGGATTCCCCTGCACCTTGGCTGAAACAGGGTGAGTTCGCCGAGTCCTAAGAGTTCATAGAAAGAGACCTGAAGAGCTGTGAGTCTTCCCTGAGCCCCTGGAGAGGCACATTACTTCACTGAGACATCAACAATACAGATAATATGCTGTGAATCATCTAAGAAAGGGGAAAAAAAAAGCCAGGTCAGCAGGCGGTGAGCCTGTTTCTTGTACAGGGGATATAGTGGCTTGGCCCTGACCGCAACGTCCAGTGAACGGTCCAATGGGTTGTGATGGGGCAACCACAGTGTTCCTGCTCTGATCTGCTGTTTTACCTTCCTAGTTGCCACATTTAATCAGATTAGTCACTCGTGGCTAAGAGAGCAGTTTGGAGCAATACCACCGCCTTGTAATTATCCTTTTGCACAGACAACAGTCACTGGCTGCTCTCAGAGAGCATCAACACATGGCCAAAACTCAGGTTACACATTGCATTTTAATGTGTAAACTACTTCTGCACTGTTTGCATTCTGGCTTAGAGTGCCCATTCCTGGTTAGGACTAGCTATGCGTGCTTAGACAGGGATGGTAACAAGAGGAGCTCAGGACAGCGAGGCAATTGAGTCTTTAACATCTGCACCTGCGCTCAAGTCAAGGACAGTACCTAGAAACATTGATTTTACGTGGAAATGTGGCTTTATTGATTACAGGTCAAGCTGCAAGCAGAGCAGGTTTATGAAATGGCAAACAAACAGAAAGAAACACATGTTTTACAAAAATCAGATCTAAGAAGGCAAGTTGCAACAATGAGCACTGAGGATTTGACTGAGGGCCAAAAACTAATCCAGTGTTAGTAGGTACTCTTGGACAACTGCAATGTAAAGACTTGGCGCAAGATTCTCTGCTGGGGTTAGTGAGCGCTGAAGTAAATTGCACTGATCTGATTTATAGCAACAGAGAGTCTCTGCCATTAAAAGCATAGATCCCTCCAGAAGAGCAAAGGGCATCTTTTATGAGTTGCTGCATGACAGCAATTCCTTACGCGCTGAAGAAATATCTCAGTGATTTCACTGGCAGACTTATGCCCCTGAGGATATTTCAAAAGGTGAAAAAATAACAATATCCTTGAGCTACCCATTACGGTTGCTAATTTCCAGCTAACCTTTTTTAATCAGCAAGACTGGCATACGTTGATGTTACTTCATTATTTCTATTAAGCGGATTTGACTATCTGTTTAAATATCACTTTCTTAATCCTCATGGTTTTTTTTTTTTTTTTTTATTTCTATGACAGCTCCATAACCCTAACTGTGTTGCCCTGTGCAAATGGCACAAAGTGTAATACGATACCTTAGATAAAGGTGCTAATAAAACATACAGATGTCCATAACGTAATGATATTTTAAGGAGTATTTCACTCCTGCCCTCACCAGTAGAGGTCACTGCAGAATGGATGTGTTAACCATTTAAAACGTTATAAGTCAGTGCACTGCTTGCTTCTCTCCCGCTTAAGAACGTGCATGCAAGCTTGCATACAGAAACAGCTCTTTCCTTTCTTTTGTTTTTTTATTTCACACTCATTGAGATGTGGATCCAAAGATGAGGATTCAAAGATTGCCAAAGCCTGCATGTAGCACAGTGGTTCTCCCCACTGCTCCAGTGAAAAGACACAACATATTTTCAATGCTCCTCTCTCCCTGTAGGACAGAATAGCAGAGAATACCCACTATAATGCCATTTTCTCAAAATAGCAATATATAAATACATCATTGTTAGCAGAGCAATTATTTTTGACGGCAGATCTATTATGTAAAAAAGTTCTTTTTAAAATTATTGTTCTTTATCTTAGTTTCAAAGGCCTTGATGCTGAATATTGTAATGCCACTGAGATATAATGCTAATTACCTAATTAAAGAAAAAAATGGGCCATTTGTTTTTTCCTGGATGTGTAAACACTAAGTAAATATGGACTGAATAGATTTCTCAGTGTATTCTACATTACAAGAGAAATATCAGAATACGGACTAAAGAGGTTTGGCATGGAAGTTCAACCTGGCTTGTGCACAACTGTAAATTCAACTTTGTTGCAGGAGATTTCATGATGTTCATCTGACCTGCTGTATAATCCTGACATAAAATGTTACCGTGACTTCTTCATTGCCAAGTCCTGCATATGAGCTTTTGAGAAGACATCTACTCTGGATTTAAAAAGAAAGTGAGAATGCAACTTTACTCCAGTAAGTAGTGGTTAATTACCTTTTTTTTTTTTTTTTTTTTTTTTTTTTTTGCCTTTTTTCTACTCTGGATACGTCTAACATCAACAACCAACCACTGGATTTTATTATGGGTTTATTTTCACCTTGAAATATCTGTTGCATTTTTCCCATGCTCATACTTGTAGACCACAATCAAGTCACCCCATAGCCTTCTTTCAAGCAGAAGAATTCCACTGAGTTTTTCGTCTCCTACCATAAGGTGCATTTTCTAGATCTCATTGTCTCCAGGTATCTTTCCCTGAAGTATTTCCAAGATGTCAACATCTTTTTTGAAGTGAGGACATGAAAATAGGACAGAGCATTCCTGTGGTAGTCCCGTGCTTTTCTTCATAGAGATAAAACCAGGTCACTGCTCCTCCTGTGCATGTTCGGGATGTTGCGCACCATGGCATCGCACTAGGAGCTCCTATTGCTCAGATTATTTCTCATCACCCTTACTTACCTCCCCATCATCTCCTCTGATATAAGAAATGGACCTCTCTTTTTCTTGGAGGGATATTTGATCTCCTGTCTCCATGCAGGGGAATGCAAGGCAAGACCCAAGCTAGGAGAAGAAAATGGCTCCCCTGATCCTTGGTCCATTTGGCTTAGAACCAACCCCAAGTTTAAGTTAGAGCCTCAAGGGAGACTCCCCAGCTGCAGCAGCACAAAAAGGATGGAGCTGGGAGCAAGGGTGGAGCCTGCATTCCTCAATCTAAAAGGAGACTTTTAGTCTCTTCCTCGCCTCCCTTTCTTTGAAATATCTCTCAAAGATGGTTAGAGAACAAAGGAGAGAAATGAATAAAATACACATTATCAGCACTTTGCATGAGTCCTGCAGGGAAAGGTGGCAAGCGCTCTTGTTTCCTCCTCCCTTTCTTGTTCCTCCCTTGCCATAGTGACTCTCCCAGCTGGTTTGGCACTGTCTCCTTTGCAAACATCTTCATGGAGTCTCAGGAGATGCTGGCTCCCTCCACTGTGGGCCTGGCTGCTTTGCTCCAGTTTAATAGCATCCAAGATTGATCCCACTTGGTTAAAAATGTCTGGATCAGAAAGGCAGAAATGGCAGTAGCTGGGAGAAGCACACAAGAGTGCGAACAAAATGCTGCTCAGCAATAAATAAGCTGTAACAAACCGAGGGTGCTATTGGGGGAGTGCAGGTCACCTCAGGCACTGGGAATCTCCAGTGTAAAGAAAAACTGGAAGGACTAATACTAGAACACTGATTTTTTTTTCTTCTATTTTTTTTCTTTTAATGAATGTTTTCCCATTTTTTTCTCTCTTAGAACCACCCTTTTAAAATGGCACTGTCCCCTGCTGCCACCAAACCTCTCTATTTATACAAGATTCTAATTGAAGTGAATTCCCTTCTGATCCGTAGAGCATTACACACACTTTCTCCGTGTGCAAGTAACTCCACTAGTGCAATGCAAAGGAAAACTGTGCCCTACGTCTTGACCTATTTGGTAACAGAGATTTGTGTAGGTCAAAAATCTCTATGAATGTGCTCTTTTATTAGTTATTAAGGTTTGGCACTTGTTTTTTTACAAGTTCTGGGGAAGATAATGGTTTGCTAGCCTGGCATACGTCAGCATAGCTCCATGAACAATGTAAAGCCAAATCTCTAATAACGCCATTGGTATTAATTTGCATGACCACTTAATATAAGCATGTAGAAAGATGGATTGAGATGGATTGCCTATTATTTTTGCTAGACATGAACACAGTTGAAAACAAACACAAGGTGGTAGTTATGCATGCAATAGATAGTGTGTCTATGGAGTTGCTTGCCAAAGGATGTTGTGGATGATAAAGGTTTACATGGGTTCAAGTAGAGACTGGACAAGTTCACAGCAGAGAAATGCACTGAGGTTACAATATATATGAAAACCACACCTTGCTCGGGGAGTCCCTGAAGAGATTTGGATGCTGAGAGTATCATGGAAAACTATCATATACGTTTGCCCTTGTCTTGCTCTTCCCAGGACATCTTCTTAGGACTACAGCCCCAACCTGGACACTGGCCTCATGGATCTTAATCTGACCAGGTATGGCCCCTCTAGTACTTTTGTGCTTGTAGTCCAGATAATGGCGTTAAGGATGCTGTAGCTATGCTTGTATTTCTGATGGTGTTTACTTCTTATGAGAAAAAAAATAGATTTTTTTTTTTTATCATTGCTGTATGTTTTGATTTATGCATAGCTTTCAAGAAACACTGTTGGTTCATAGCAATGTTAGTTATAGTTACTGCACTTCTTTCTTTATTTCTCTAATGAAAATCAGGAAAGTAAAAAAGAAGAAGGAAAATATAAAACAAAGAAGTGGAGAAATGGAGTACACATGTTATTTTGACCCAAAACAAGTCCATGACAGCTTAATACACACAGACATTTCAACAGGCATGTTGGCTTTATAATCCATTCTTTTTTGGCGTCAGTGTAAGTGATGAAAGGTAGCCATGTGTCCAGATAACTCCATATGAATCATTTTAAAGCCTGGTCATTTTTTTCCATGACATCAACCCCTACCTGCCTTTCTAAAGACAGCCTTCATCCAAACTGCTTGATGGACGCCAGCTTGCTGCAGTTTTATCAGTAATGTCATATACCTGTGAACATGAAGCCTAGTCCTGTTGGAAGCTTGTGCCAAGGAAGAAGATGAAATGCAGCCCCTCAAAGCCTGGATACTCCAGATGGGCAGAATGTCCCCAGGGAAGAGCTTTCCTCTTGTTTCTATCAGTAAGCAAAGAGAAACAGTTAAAAGAGACAGGCCATGTTTGCATTAATATTGAGTGTTTTGGCCAAAGCATAGCTAAATAATGAATCTGAAGGTACTAAACACTAGGATGAGAAGCTGGAGCTCAGACCAAACAGAGAAGGAGAGATGGCAGGAAGGCATTTTGGGGAAGCAGGGACTGTTTGGCCCTGTGTGCTGTCAGGTCTCTCTATAAAGCTACAAGGCCAGATCAGACTACAAGATCATGATGAACCTAACATCAGCCTCATGAGGAAACACTGGTATCAGCTTAATGGCCAGTGAAGAGCTTTTACTGAAGCAGCCAAGCAGTGAGGCTTAATGGAGAAAACCTGGTGAGGGCTTGTCTGCCAGCAAAACAGAATCACCTTGTCTGAATTAATCAGTGCGGCTTTGAACGCAGGAGAAGAGTCAGTTCCCTGAAGGGCCAAAGATCACCTGAACTTCTCAAATCCCCAGCAACAAACGGAAATGAAGAAGGAGAAACAGGCACTGAACAAACAGCATAACACAAGATGTTCAAGCTACAGGTGGAGAACTGAGCTCAGAAACTACTGCCAAAGATGCTGCTGGGAGTGGGAAACAGCGAATCTCACTTAGTAGTTGTAGATTAGATCTAGATGCAGACATAGATATTGTTGGTTTATTAATGCACTTATTCTCAAACTGGGTGGCACGTCCCCCGCGGGGGCTGGAATGCACAGGGTTGAATAGTTTACTTCGGGAAGGGAGAGGAGAGAAAGCAAGTCTGAAGCAAATCCCTTGCGCAGCTTCCTTCACTATTACCGCCTGACTCCCCCAGGCAGGCTGGTTAGGCACCCGGGACAAGGAGGCCGTTTCCGATGTCTCCAGGGCTGGTGTGCGGAGCCCTCGGGTCTGCTCGGCCGCTGCTGCCCACTGCCTGCGCTGGTCTCAGTGCGATCCTGACCATGTTCTCAGACCTGAGCCCTGGAACGGTCCCCTTGGCTTAGGATGTGCTCCCTGTTTGTTAGGCCACTGTCTGAGTGTCAGTTTTTCCAAACTGAGGCTATGCCAATTTTTCATTTCATTTCTTTTCCTCATACTCTCACTGAAGCTTAATCAGCAGGAAGCTTTGCCCTCCAAGTGCACCTGGTGAAGCTACTCGTTTTCCTGGGCTCTCAGTTTAGGACTAACGCTGCTTGTAGCCATTCACAGCTGACAAAATTGTTAAGTATTCTGGCCTATCTCTGTTGTTGCCTGTGGCACCAGACAGGAAGTTTGCATATTAGTGTAGGAAATGGCAGAATTGATGCTCAAAACCTTCCTTTAATTCCTAGGTCATCCTGGAGCAGCATCAATATAGAAGGGGTGTGAGGATGGGTCACTAGAAAATGCAGTGGTTCCAGTTAATCGATGCTGCCGGGGTTCTGTTGCAGTCTTCAGGGCTCATCTCACAGCCTAATGGTTGGCAAAACTCCACTGGGATTGTCTAGTGGGAAACTGAGGCAAGAGGTGGTTTTAGTGGTTAGCGCCAGATAAACTCACCAAGGCCACAAGAGGTGGGTGGAGGTGCAATAAGACCAAGTCATATAACAATAAATATCACCCCAAACTGGCTGAAATGATGGAAGATGTTCTGCCTTAGCCTCTCTTGAGGATCACCGCCAATTTAACTCCTTTATCCAAGCCCAAGAAGGCTCTTAATTTTGGGATGAGAAGTGTAGAGATTTAATTTAATTTAATGCTGGAAAGCTCAACAACAGCAGTCCCTCATTTCTTTGGATAAACACCTTCTAAAAGTGGAGCCTGACATGGCTTTGCACAGAGCTGAATTTCATTCTAAATGGATATATTTGTTTTGGAATGGTGTCCGTAAAGCTGAATATGGTGTAAGTGTGCTGCTAGCAGTGAATTTCTTGGCAGAATCCCTCTTGGCATGCAGCAAAGTTGCTAGTCCAGTCCCGTCTTTCACACTGGGGCTGAATCACCAGTGTGTTACTACATTTTTTTTTCTGGTACAATTCCATTGTAATCTGCAAATGGCTCCAGAAGAGCCCCTGAGTCACACCGTGCTCCCCACCTGTGTTGCAAGGGAAACGGCGAAGCTGCCTGCCAGCAGGATGTGCAGGAATTCCCTTCCCTACACATGCACACCTCACATCCCTACACATCTCACACCCACTGCCCTACATCAGGCAGTGTGGGACAGTGAAATGGATACACGGCTGCTGTGCTTCCTGCCTGTTTATGTCCCAGCTGTGTTAGAAAGACTGAAGATAACGGAAATACTAGAGTGGAAGCTGTGGGGAGAGACCCAAAGTCTTTGTGAGACTTGCACCTGAGCTATGTCCAAGGCTTTCCTCTATTGGAGGAAAGAGCAAAGTAACTTTGAGTCAGACGCAGATGATTTTGCATCTAAGGCTCTCAATACTTTGAAGACTTGAAAGAAAGGATTTAGTTCTCAGCACAGGAGTTGCAAGTCTCCAGTGTCATTGGCAAAACAACTTTATTTCTCTGTGCTTCAGCTCTTTCTCCGTTGAATACAGAATTCCACCTGTCGTCTTCTATCCTTTGCTATTTACCTATTTAAATGGCAAGTTGTCTCTTATAAGGTGTAAGCACAGTGGTTATGGCTAACCTCCTGTCAAAATTAGAATTTAAGTCTCCTATAATACTAACAAGTTCCAAAGAGACCTCCTTATCCTTCAGGCTATGGCAGTGTACGTGGTCAGATTTGAGAAATACTAGTGGGATATTCCCTCGTATTCCCCATTTCTTTGACCACTGCATGTTTTCAGATATACATGGCTATTAGCCAGTCTCCTTAATCGCTAGCTGCTAGCAAATACACAAGCCACCAGTGACTTTTGCATCATGTCAGACGCGGAATATGTGCTCCTCTCAACCCATCTGCAAACAGACTAGAGATGCCAGCTGCTTTGCTTAGACTGACAATGAAGAGAGAGAAAGAAAAGAAAAAAGGAAAACAGAGCAACTGAAAAATATGTTCCCCATACTTCTTCTAACTCATCTCTCTCTTGCCTACATACTTTTGTCTTGCTGTTGCCCTAATTTTTCTCTGCTTTCCATTTTTCTATTGACTAATTAGGCTAGCACTGAGTTAATAAGGTTAGTGAGTTCTTATGACATGAAAATAAAATATAACATTTTCCTAAATTGTTTCCATACTTGTTGTTCAAGATATATGACTTTTATTCAAAATATTCCCTACTTGATTGTTTGGATAATTTGAATACACTGACAAGAACCATCAGTTCTGAGATCCCTTCAGTGTAATTTGCCCTTTATTCACAAAGAAGGAGAATTAACACTGCTGTTTTTCCTGGGAATATTCAGATTTAAAAAAGGATAGGATACAAAAGAGCACCAGAGGTAATAAACCTGACCTTGTTCTTCCTTACCCTTTCACTATGTTACTCTGACTCCATTGACCATGGTAAATCCACTCCTGGTTGAGGCTGTCCAACAGGAGCTGAAATGGAAACTGAGAAGTCTGACATGAAATCCTGTCAGCCTGCATCTTGAACACTTGAAAAGCGTGAGTATGCAAGGTCTGAGGTATGTTGGCCTCAGAAAAGACGATGGTCATCAGGATGCAATAATAGAGGGAGGAAATCATATCATCACAACTGTTGTGCAAGGTCACAGATATCTGGTACTAATAATTTTAGGAACAAATTAATCTTCTTAGAATTTTTATCCTTCTGGTCCAGGTCTATATGCAAATCCTCTTTTACAATAAATGCAGCATGGATTTGATTTCATGAACCAATGTACATAAATGTATTGCTGTATCACCTCAGTGACTCCAGATCAGTGTAACTGAACTGATAAAACAAAGATCCTTGGAGCATTTAGATATAGAAAAAAGAGCAAAGCGATCCTTGCTGCATGCATTTTTTACTTTGTGAAAACAAACTGAATGGGAGCAAGCAAAGGTTAATCATTCCATGTGCTCTCAGATGAAGGGGGATTGGTGAAGACAAGAAGTCAGTATGGGAGCTTGATTTTTAGCATGTGAATTTCTGTGAAATTGTAAATCCAGTCAGCACCTACCATATCAGCTCCCCAGTTCATCTGGGAATCCTATAGATCTTCTTTGAGTGTATAATGAATAAATAAAGATTGTTGTGAACGGCAGAAGCCACCTTTCTTCTAAATTAAGTCACGCAGACACACCATGTGAATGAAACCAATTTTTAATTCACAACTCCTCTTAATTTGATGACAGAGGGGGAGAACACAAGACTGGTGGGTACAATGAGCTAATTGGATAAAAGGCATGTGAAAACACCCTGCCTATAAAGTACCTTGTTTGCATATGCAAATTAGACAATTATGCAGGCAGATAACAGTTAGGCACAGTAATACACAGGCCATGTGAATTCTCCACAAATACTTCTAAGATCAAGAAATGCAAGTAAATTCCTTAAACATCCTAATTGGTTGCCAAAAGGAAATTCATTCCAGCTAGAACTTAATTTGGTGTAGAATAATGTAACACATTTGATCTCAGTGAAGATCAAAAAAGACAACCATATCCAGACAGTCTTGGATTAGGATGCATTGTTTGTATATATTTACTATATAAAGTTGTTAGGCAAAAACAAGCTAAGTGAGATGATGACTCTCTGAAATCATTTATTAATTTCTTATGTGTGTTATTAGCGAGCTCACCACTGTCCTGCTCATACAAGCAAATACCAGATTTCCCCCAAAACTAGCTTTGCAAACGGGATTCATACAAGTCACTCAGACATTTCTTTTTGCCTTATTTGCACTTAGTTATTTTACACTTCAAGTGTTTTTTGCTTATACAAATTTAGGCCAGCCTCTCACCTCTCAAACTATTAATGTACCTCTCAGACATTTTCTAGGGAATTATTCAGGTAGACAACATTTTTTCTACTTGATTTGCTATGAAATGACAGGCACTGTTAAACCAAAGGTTAATCATTGATTAAGTTTAATGACACTAAAAGAAACAGGTCATGTGAGAAAGCAATTGCACTTTCATTTTTTGCTGTCACAGTTCATTTATAGCTTTTGATTCAAATTCCACCCCACGCAAAGAGTTGCTAACAACATCCTACTTCAAATTCTAATGTACTACAACTGCAGAGCAAGCATGTGAGCTGGCAGTAATCAGGGCATTTGTAAAGCATACACAGATTCTTTCATTCATCCTAGCCATTAAACAGTTTGCAAAGATTATTTTATTGTTCTGCATTAAGAGGCAACTGTGTTTTGACAACTTGTTTTACAGAAAAATGGCCTGTTTTGTTTGTACACTGGACTGTTTTGTCATTTCAGTGCATTAAAGAACCTCAAACTCATTGCTACCTGCAGCTCTCCCTACCTCAGTAGTGCCTCAAAAAAGAAAAGAAAGGAAACCAGATTGAAAATCATTTATTTCCTCTGTGACTAATAACTCCTGTGTGCAAAAATACTTGAGGAGCTGAAAAGAAGTCCAATATAAGCCCTTATGACTCTTTCAAGGGTGGCTGCATCAGCAGGGAGCTTCTAGCGGTAGCACTAGAGTTTGCTTCTGATCTCATCCTCCCTTGCAGCTCTTCATGTGGTTCCAGGATGTTACTCTTCATTTACACCAGCATAAAAAAAAAATCCGAATCAAATCTTCCACCTGCTGAAGGACAGTTAACGTGCATGGTTAATCCAAAATGCATCTATGCCTTGGCCTACCAGCCAAAATAATTAGCCCTCTAATGAAGAAAGAAGTCTTTGAAAACTTAGACATGGGCAGGAAATAAGCAAAAGAAGTAGATCATGAGGCTTATAAAGCCCCTGTAAGCTTTCTTTTCTTCCTTTTCATCCACATAGCATGAAGAAGAAGGGCCCATGGCTCTAAGGTTTTGGGCGCTCACATGAAGACACACATCTTTATGCAGAAATGTTAAGGAATTCTCAAAACTGAGTGTGTTTAAAAGAACAAAGATAAAGAGAGCAACATTAGCTTGACCTAATAAAAAAACTTCAAGAAAGACATTGTTTCTGCTACAAAGAGCTACTGTGGTGGCTCTTCACCTGTAGGTGAAGAGGAACCATGCTTTCAAAAAACTAATGGTGAGACAAAAAAGGACAATGTTTTCATTATGTATAGGCTGTACCTAAATTCAGAGATAAATTTCACTCCTCGGAACTAGACCACTACCACAAGCAAAGCCCTGGTGAAGGGAGTCTCTGATGTACAGATTTGATGCAACAGACAAACCCCTCCAGAAGTGATCTGATGAAAATGGTTTGTTCATATAGATCAGCCTTAGAGTATCATCAAAGCTGATATTAAGAGGCCTGCTTTAAAATGGAAGTAGATTCAACCAAATGAAAGCCTCAAATCCTTAAGACGTTTGTTTTCAAATAAATGCAGTAGGCAGTATTGAATACATAACACATGAGGAGAGATGTAATTCTGTGATATTGATAATATTTTTTTCTTTAAAATTTATTTCAATAATGATACTAAAAATGTTTGTGTTAAAAGTTCTTGTTTTCAGTGCCGTAGTGCTGGAGCATTGCCAAAGGCTTTTTGAAGAATCACTCTACATTCACATCTATTTTCACCCTTTCAAACCGATACTATATTGTTACTGCTGAGTGGCAGAGCTGCCTTTGAAAACTTACAAAATAGGTGATTTTTCAATTGTGTAAAGCCACGCTTGGCATTTGACATTTGAGTTCTGTGGAATAGCCTTTCAAGCTGCCTGGCCCAAAGTTTACTGAAGCCAACGGAAAAACTCCAGGTGACTTCACTGGGCCTTGGATTCAATCCAACTCTGGAGCCTACAAGTCTGGCAGTCTCAACTATGGTTGCAGTAAGCCTTAATTGTTCCAAAACAGAATAAGAATTTTGCAAGGTCAACCTCCATCACAGATGCTGCATCTGATTTTGCAGTGCACAGAGGCTGCAGACATCCAACATCTTGGAAAAAAAGGTCCTATCTTAGGATAAATCTTCTTATGAGATTCACAGCAGTAGGTATGGAGTCACTTCAGCATCTCCCTCACTCTCTACCGATATTCATCCAGCTGTGCAGTTCAGTCCTCTTCAGGCTGTGGGTTGTGGGCAATCTACTGCACTTAGAAAGTCACATAGAAATTCACTTCTAGGAGACTATTCCCACCAGGAATGAACTACAGGAAAAAAAATACAAAAATTTAAATAAAAGGCGTGATCTGATTTCTGAAACAATTCTTTATCCCTAAAGCTCCCACCCAAGGAGCCAGTTATATGCCTATTTCAAGGAACAATATTGTTTAAAGAAACTGTAAATGCCACACAGTTAAAAGACAGAGATGCAGCTAGATTTAGTTGAACAATTGCCTAATAACTCAGTCAACAATATTCTTATCCTAGGTAGTAGTTATCAGCTTAGACAGCTGTTACAATCTTTCACTGTAATACTTGAAAGGCAAACCACCAAATTCAATACCATATTGTTTGTGTAGTAGTGTTTGTTTAAAGGTAAATCACTCATAAAAGCGTAATTTCCTGCTGATACATAATGGCGGAGAGGGACAGGAAGCCGGTCCAAGCAGACTGAAACCCTGAGATATGCAGCTCCAAACGGCCAGCAGGACTTTACCCCAACTTCAGCGTGATTGTGTTCTAACATCCAGGCACACCTAAATTAGCACCAGTGCATTAGGCCTTCTTGCAGAGGCCTCTTTTCTTTTTTTGTGCAGCAGCAGAAGATAAGAAAAAGTGTTACAATCGACACAATGAAGTCATGTTTCTCCAAATAAAGATTCCTTTCCTGTCAGGGAGACCCTGCTGGGCAAAATTCCCTTCCCTGTCTGTTTTTCTTATTGATTTGTTACAGAATCATACTTATAGTTTGGTTTTCCTTCTGTCTGCATTCAGCTGACACACTACCTCATAGGATTTCACCATTTTAGGAAGTGTCAATTGAAGCCCCCAGACTTACAGTGTTTCATTCTTTGGTTTCTGAGTGTCAGCAGTATAAAAGAGAGCAACTGTTGTTGGCTTTGGAAGCATTGCTCTATGTTCATGTCAGTATAACTCAGAGCCCAGTTCACGGTAAGCACGTCCTTGTGTGAGCTCTTCCCCATTGGCCTCCTGAACCTGTATGAGGGTTAGTGGTATGAAAGCCCTGGGGATGGTTTCAGAAAGTAGACCTGAGAGACTGGCACCCTATCAGAAATGGGATAAAATGTGCTGTGAGAGGAATCGATTATTTCCATTTTGGTAGTTGGAGTAAATCTCAGGTTGTCCAGCCCAAGCCAGCTTCCTAAGTTGTGTACTTTAGATTGTAGTCAATGAAAGACATGGGCACACATGGAAGACAATCCATCCTGTGCACTTTGGATACCTTTTCTGGGCGGACTGAACATCCTTCCATCTTTCAGCTGGTCTTGAGTGCCTATAGGGCAAATGTATTTTCCTTTCTGCATTTCTCTAAAGAAATATCCCAGCAGGCCACCAATATGCCCTGATGGCCCAGTGTGACAGCACTGTCACATGCATTAAGACTTGCAGCCTGTGTCTCAGGGGAGGAAAGGTCTTGCATCGTGGCCCTCACCCCCTCTCTGCCAGGCACATGTAGGAGAAGAACCACCTCCTCAGTCCGCAGGTGGCTGATGTTAGGGCAAGACTTTTCTTTTAAACTTAAGAAACTGTTCGTATTCTCTCTTTTACAAGTGTGCACCTGAAAGGCCAGATCCAGTCTGACCTGGATCTGAGTCTGACCCACAGGGCTCAGAGGAAGTTTTGAAAGTTTTGACAGGATCGGGATGTTCAGCTTTGTCAGGTGAAGAGGGCAACTGCCGTGGAATTTGCACTAGAACTCTCCAGTTCTTTCAAACAGGAGAGGCTTCCAAGATGTATATGTATTATATAAAAAAGCATATGCATATATATTTTTTTCTTCAAAATTCCTTTTAGTAGTCCACAGGAAGGAAATAGAGTCCTGAGAATATCACAGAAAAGTGAACCAGTTTGCTAAATATAAAATCATAAAACATTAATAGAAGGCTATATTAGAAATCACTCCATCCTTCTCCATTGCTGCCATGTTCGACAGCAAAGCATATAGCTCATGGAAATTCTCCCATCTCTCTCCATTAAGGTTCGTTATCAGCTTTTTCCTGTAGCATACAAAAAATCACCTTTAATTTGCTCAGTCACATCTATGATGCCCAGCTTTGGAAACTTGTTTTGGGATATGAGAATCCAGTTGACTTCTCAGGTGCTTTATGAACCAGCAGCAATAACAAATACACAAGGGTCCTGCAGCTCAGGTGAGGTGTCTTTGGCGTAATCGAGGCCACTATCTTGTTTTGGAAATGAAGCTCTTGTGAACATGCCATTACTCATAAGCAATGCTGCATCCAGCCCAGTTCCCCATCACTGTCCATAGGGTATTGCAGCACTGAGAGGAACAAGAGCAGTAAGATGCCCAGTCATTCAACATCAGCAAGTATGTCCCAAATTGTGACAGAGGCAGAAGACCAGTTTTTCAATCAGTTAACTTTTTTTATACAAATGCATCAAGGAAGACAAGTTCCCAGGGCTGTGTGAGCTGCTCACATTCCCTGCAGTTTGTGTTATTTGAATCGAAGGGGGATTCATTTCCTGATCAGTTAGATGAAAACCTTTTGCAGGTTGCACAGTTCACGGCTATATATAGCATTTGTCAGTGCTTTCCTCACCCGGAGGAAGAGAAGATTGTCTATTGGTTTCCTCTTCATTAAACAGTTGCTAAAATAAAATGTCTTTATTTAATTGAATGCCGCTGCTGCCTCAGTCAGGTGCAACTCCTCTTTCTTCAAACAAAAGGATAATAAAGGAAGCGTACGACTGCCATGTAACCTTGTCATCTGCTTTGAGGAGAGGAAGAGTTACAAGGCAGTCATATGTTTCCCTTGGTGTTCCAAGGACAGCGGGAACAGCTGTCAGTCTGGAGGCAGCAGGATGGAGGAGGATCACACACCATATAAAAGCAGAACAGGATTTGGAGCTAAAGAGCAATCAGTTGGGAAACGGTTCAGAAAGGAGTGTAAGGACTTTCCCCTTGGTATACAATTTTGTAATGTAAATCCTTTCTGCTGGACTGTTGGGTTGCTGCGGGATAGTTGGTTTTCATTAAAAAAAAAAAAAAAAACCTCTCTTAAATCAAAGGAGAATTTACAAAAGATCCTGGTGTGAGTGTAGACTCTATAACTGGGCACTGTCTGTGCAAAATGGACCTCCTTGGTATGAAGATTGAGTCATTAGATTGAGTCAAGGATTGAGCAACTGTCTCTCCCTTTTTCAGTAGATATTGCCTCTGATTATTGTTTGCACTGCAAACACGACTGAGAACAGGACCTCTTTGTACTAGACATGGTTCATACTCACAGAGGCAGGCCCTGCTCCTCCAGACTCGCATTTGAAATTGGTGAGAGAGATGTGGTGTGACAGGATTACAGAAACAGAAAGGAAAGAAGTAGCTGTCAGAAATCACCCAGGAGGTTAGTGCAGACCCATGAGAGAAACCAGCATCCAGAATTCCTATGAATATGGGACCTACTGTTTCCCTCAGTGTCTGAATGCTGAATATAAGGTGCTAATGAGCAAAAGTAGAAATATGGGGATATAATTAAGGAAATCTTTCAGATTCATCAGTTAGCTGATGATAAAACTTTCAGGCTTTTTTATTCCAAACTCATTTGATACATTTTTTTTTGTTTACCTTCAGTCACAGCAGGGGTGGCTGTTGAACTCCATGTTATACTAGAAAGGAATTTAGCTGAGAGATGTAAAAAAAGCAAACTACCAAGGGTTGCTGTTAAAAAATAGTTTCGCTGTCCTATACAATACTCCCATGTGAAGCTGAATCTGTCTCCTCTTCCTTTTCTCTGCAGCCTAAATGGTACCGAACAGGCAAAGCTCCACTGTGGCTCAGACCTCACCGATTTGTGCTCTGGCAACACGGGTATCCACAGTTCCTGAAGCCGGAACGCCTTCTCTTGCAGTAGAAGAGTATGGATGTGGATAATGACTGTGATTCACAGGTTGCTAATCCTACAAGTTTAATTACGGCCGGAGAGGCTGTCATGGCCCTGTGATCCCATAGTCTGACCTCTGGTGAAAGCAACTCTCCGAGTTGCACACACAGCATTTCCTGCACAATTCTGTGGTCTCAATTTGTGGTAGATGGCAGGTCAGAAACCAGGGCTTGCTCAAAACTCCAGGTGATGGCAAATCATCACAGCTCTGGTCAGGTAATCCAGCGGTTTGCTGGACGCAGTGAGTCACCTTAGCATAAACGCTGCTGAGCCTCAGAGGCTACCCAGACACTTAAAAACCTGGAAAGCAAAGGGTATTGCAGTGTATTTCCACAAAAGAAATAAAAATCTCATGTTGGCTCTTGTTGCTCAGCCGAAAGCAACCAATACAAATGGGAGCAGGTACTCAGAATATAGGCAGGTTCTCTATAAACCGCCACTGAAGATAGAAAATGTTGCTTTATACTTAAGACAAAAAGTTACAAGTCAAGGCAATATCTAACCCAGACTTCATTTCACTCGGTCTTAGAGAGGAGGTCTGACTTTGCCAAGAGGCTCCTAAGGACATTGAAACTGGATTTCTCTTCCTATCTGAAAACATCTCCTGCTGAAACACCCTGCAAAGAAAATCACAAATGCAGGAAACAGCAGTTACAGTAAAGCTTGTTTGTCCGTACAGAAGGAATGCGATGATATCATTTTGGAATGCAATTTCTTTCTCAGGTTTTTGTTTTGGAAGCAGGAATGTCATTTTCTTAAAAGTTGAAGCACATTCTTAGCCATCCTTTCCCTTCTCCTCTTCCAAATTTTGCTTACAAATCAATTTTTCCATCCCCTGCCATATGTTTTTCCCAAACTGTCAGATATTCTTCTCAAATTACTAGTTTAGCCATCTGATGTCAGGCATCCCAGCAGGCAATTATAAATAGTCATTTACTATTAGCTACAGGGCTTATTTCTTTACATGTAAAGTTCCAAAATGTTCTTTGATATTTTAACTTTAAAGTGTCATTTATTTGCATTTGACATAGAGGATTTGGCCACTTAAAAACACATGTATATTCCTTACGCTGTGATAAACAACAAGTGACATTTTGACACTCAGAAATGAGCAATGCCTAAGATCAGATCATCCACTTTCAAAGAAACCCAAAGGCATCTGAGGTTTCCTTCTCAGTGAACCTGACTGGGCACCTCTGTTTTACAGCTTCTCCTTAAAGCGTCCAGTTCTCAGTGGAGAAGCCCTTCAGGTCTGGGTTAGGCCCTCAGTTCCAATGGAAAACAGGTCCCTGCTGGCTGGACCAAAGGAGCTTCTTGTTGCTCCCAGTGGCCAGAGTCACACCTGACCGAAGGGCAGTGTGCGTCCAAACAGTGAGTTACAAAAATCCTATGTGGTTTTTGAAATTCGTGCTTTCATAATGAACATCCAGCAGTGGAAATAAAGGAAGAACAGCAGGGCACTGCCAAAACGGCAGTCAATTCCAATGTAAAAATGTTGATTTATGTGCACGTAAAAGCTGACCCCAGCTATATGAGTCTTAAAGTCATCTCGTTATCGTATATCTCATGTCTCAGGGATAACCTCATGTGTTTTTTGAGGTTTTCTTCTCAGAGAATGCTAACAGTTATAGCAGGCAAACTGCAACTGCTAATCAGGATCATCACATCTATAATAACGA
This sequence comes from Crypturellus tataupa, assembly GCA_034781795.1. Taxonomy (NCBI): domain Eukaryota; kingdom Metazoa; phylum Chordata; class Aves; order Tinamiformes; family Tinamidae; genus Crypturellus; species Crypturellus tataupa. The sequence continues at coordinate 142,350 of JAWLRI010000265.1, forward strand.
CCTCTACTGAAACCCTTGATCTTTAATGTTTTATATGATCTTCAAGGTTAATTCTAACGAACACTACTGAATTATTTTAATCCAAAAGCCTTTCCTTTCCTTGAAGAATGTGGGGCAAAGGCTAAAGATCTGTAATTGGACCAAGATGCAAAATTATTTAATATAATCAAGGACACTGCAAGATCAAAAACTGACCTTGCTCTAGAAGAGCTGTCACTACAAAAGAATTAAGAAGCCTGCTTGGGCAACTGCAATACTGCAAGGATCCGTTAAAACATTTTCTTTCGTCTTTTATACTGGCTACAGAAATGATATTCAAAAGCAGAGGCTTCCTACTGATTTAAATCAAGATCGTATGTGGGCGTAAGTGTGTGCCTTCACCGGAGCAGTGTACTCGACGGGGCCAGAAACCCAACTCAACACGTCTGCGTATTCTTTAACAATTAGATAAACCAGCAATAACTTCATAATTGCAATTCCACAAGGTAATTTCATGTGCCTGGGAGATGACAATATGTGCATGATTAAAAGAAGAAAGCTTTTCATCCCTGCATACTGCATTATATGACTGTCTATTCTATTCTATTTGCAGCACACAGCAGAAGGGAGGGCAAGGGTCGCCTGCAGCAGTGTGGAGGTGCAAGGAAGGGAAGAGGGAATCCTTCTCTAGGGTGTAAATTCCTTGAATTCAGTTCAACAGCAAATAAGAAAATGCAGCACTCTGATGTTCTAGTTCTTTTTAGCCATTTTCTGCTTTCTGCTTGTATGCAAGAGGAAATATCTTGGGACACAGTTTTTAAATCTAGTATAACAAATAGTGTATTAAAATCCCTTTTATTCTAAACATTTTTGGAATTAACAAAGCAGCTCAATTTCTGAATTATTTTATTTAAGTTGTCTTTCAGCTTTCTTTTTCCCCCTGACACTTTAAATCTCTCTGTGGGTGGAGGTCTAATGTCGGCACATGCAATTCTATACTCTAATCATTTTTTAACTGCAAGATCAAAGCAAAAAAAATTTTTTTTTACTTAAGTGTCCAATTCTTCATAACTTAACTATTAAATGTCAGAAAAAAAGGGTTTTCTCAATGCACTGTGTTAAAACAAATCTTTCCAGGGGAAAAAAAGGATAGAAAGAACACTTTAATAATCATTATATATGAAAATTAGTAGCAGTAGAAATAAAATATAACAACCTTGTTCCTACATTCACTGTTCTGCATGAACAGTGTAGCCAGACTATTTGGGTGAATAGTCCCCAGGATATTACACCTCTGGCTAGAGCAGCGCAGAGCCATAGCATGAGAAGGGTGAGGGCATCTTTTATGCCTGTGCGGTCTGTCCATCCCTAAACGTCCTTGAATCCGGTCTATGTTACTGCGCTTGGCTGCTATATCTATACTAAATTCCTCCCAGGCACTTGCTAGTGTCTTACTTTCCTGGCTGTTTGTCATAGGAATGAAGTATTCAAGAGTGACCGGTGCTTTTGTGGACATCGCTGACTTCCAGTCTGGGACAATAACTGCAGGACAGAGTAAAATTTTGATCCCTGCTGTCTACATCTGGAGAAGCGATTTCACTTAAAACACCACAGGACTCGCTAACATTTTCACTAGTCCCACAGCGGGCTTAGCATTCCAGAAGAGTTTTAACTGAGCAATGCCTGACTGTGAACGGTCTAAGCTCTGACCTCAGCTTTCCTGCGAGTCCCTTTTGACACCTGAGCAGCCCCAGTGAATGGGGCTGTGGAGATGCTCCATGTGCATCGCAGGACCACGTTCCCACAGGAGGGGAGCACGCGCGCCGCTTGCACTTTGTTGTCGGGTTGAACTCCTCCCAAATATTCTGTCACAAGCCGTTCCAATTAAGCAGGCATGCAATAATATCCCTAATTACGCTTTACTTTGATGGGAGATCTAGGCATTCTTTAAAACACGCATGTTGTATGGGGTTAGCAGGCTCTGCGTTTCTAATTCTTGGCATATTTTGGCAGGAGCCGTGTCTCCGCCGGCGGCAGGATCCAGGCCCTGCACAGGCACGTGCACCCGTTCTGCCAACACAATGGGGGCGCCAGGTGCCAGCCCCGTGGACGCACTGATGTGGGCTTCTACCTGCTGACTCACCCTCACGCTGCGTCCACGAGGGCTCACGGCTCCAACACGAGAATAAAAGAGCATCCGAGCTCACGCGGAGGGGTTCTGCTGCTAAAAAAGCCCCGCAGAACTATCCAGTTCAAGGGAGCACTTAGTACAAGATTTATACCTTGTTGATTACAATGGTAATAAGCCACAAACACAAATTCAAAGAGTAAGATTCAACCAAACCCATGTTCTCTTTGAGTGAGATAAAATCTATACCGTTTATATGTCTATCTATTGATGTGTTCCTGGATAAAGACGTGTAATTTTAATTAACTGAAAGTACCTGTCTGTTACTGAACTTGCTAAAAACAAAGAAATTCATACAGCAAAAATGTCATAGAGGCCAAGGGCATCAGAAAGCTCTTTTTTGTGCTGAGAAATTCATGTACGCGCTGCTTTTCTCCCAATCAATACACATTGATGTGTAATTGTGGCTATAAAAATATCCACATCACTTTGCTAATTCTCTTGCCAAATAGGCAGAAGCTTTTATACATTAAGCTTCTCAGATGCAAGTTCCACGGATAAATGCCTTTCTCTTAGTGAAGCAGCTATGGCGAATGCAATTATACATAAAATAAGGGCGGAAAAGAAGAAAATCTAAAAACAAATCTGTCAATATATAGCTATGCTTAAGCACATGAAAATTAGATTCTTCACCATAATTATTTAATATCTAGTCAGAAATATTTGTCTCTGTTATTTAAATGGCCATGTCACAACCATCTCCATTTAATACACAGGACATGCAAGTATGTTTGGATGTATATATACATATTATATGTATGAGTATCTCAAGGATGTTGTGTTGTGTGTTGGATTTCTAAGGACTAGCTGGTCAGTACAGATCTCTTGATTATATTTAGAATTTTAGGTTAGGAATTTATTTTTACTCTGAACCAAAAATCTGCAGGAATGGGTATTTCATTACAGCTAACTTTTAATCTCCATTCAGGCCCAGGTCTCTTAACACCCCTTCCTGGATATCCTCTGTAGTCTCTGTCCAAATCTTTTGCCATCTCAGGGTCTAACTTTTGACACCACCCTGTTGTTTGACGACTGAGATTTATTTTTCCTCCGATTTTGCGAAGTCCTGTTGCTTCTACTTCTGTAGCATATTTAGAATTCCTCTCTATCTTGAAATTCTTGGCCCTACACAACTGTTTTATTTTGGCTGCTAGAAGCCTACACTAACCTAACCAGATTTTGGCTGAACACACAAACCTTTTTAACCATGTCTGATATTTCCGTGGGCACATCCTTGTTTACCAAGCCTGCTGGTGGTGCAAGAAGTACAGTAGTACTGAGTATATGAAGACCTCAAGGAAAATCTATGGCTGAGTGCTTAAAATAGATAAAAGTGGCCCAAAATAGAGCTGAGGATATAGCTTAACCCAAGACTCAAGTTTTACTTTTTGTTGCTGTTGTTTTTTCTTTTTAGAGCATACCTATGCCTGTCTAGTAACTATAGCTTATTTTTAATGTCTCCAAAATTGAAACATATGATGCACCGTTTTATTTCTTCATGCCCATTTTGCACACATGTGAATGCCAACAAGTAACTCTCTCTGGGTAGAGGCTCTAGGATTAGGCTCTAGGGATAGAGGTTCTAGGATTTTCCCATTAAAGCTAATTGAATTCGACAATTATGGCTAATAAAATCTGTTAATTACATTAGTGGGTTGCTAGTTTAATGTACACTGTTAGATAAATGTAGTTGACGGCATTGATGATGGTAGTGATGAAAGGCTAACAATATAAATCCACTCTTCTCTGCCACAAATAAGTTCTTCCTCTAGAAACTTTCCTGGTGCTTTAAGTAAAATTCAGTCTCAATTTTAGCAGCAAACTTTTAAGAAAAATTCAGGTAACATTTATCCCATGACTACTTTATCAGTATTAGCTTCTTCCTTGGGTAGATTAACCACAGCACTAGCTAAAACAGTTTTTCCTATATACAGAATGCACGAGATTGCTTTCTTTAAAGAGTTGCTTCATTGGTTTACTGAAAGACAAAGTTCATTTTTTTCTGTATTTAAGCTTTTTATAAAACCGTTTCTGGCTGAACTTGGAAAATGTGACTATACAATGGGAAAGGGCAAGCCCTCTTTTTTATTTTTTATTTTTTTTTTGCATGAACACAATGGCAGGATAAGGGAGGCACCCCTCATTACAAGGAATACACTTTAATCAAGTTGCCCAGCACCAAATATTCGTCTTATACCACTCTAGAGGCCAATGTTTATTTTCTGTCTGGAGGAAGAAACAGACAACAGATTTTATTTTAATAAAAAATCTTTTAGAGTAAAGCAAACAGCAGACCTAACTCAGAGGATCTAATTTCTATACTTGGTTTGCAAGTGACTTAGGAGGTAAAGATGACTGGAGTTTCTCCATTACAGTGTTCCTGGAGAAGATTTAACACTTTCCTGCTCAGTTTGCTAGTGGAGAACCATGAGATCAGCTGTGATGATAAGGTTTGATTCTACCCTCTTTCTTTCAGCAACATTTCCATTACTATCATATACAACTTGGTTTGAGTGGTAGTAACTTTGGAGCTGGTGTGCTACATTTTAATATTGTCGGCTAACTGTTGTTGGCTGATTATCTACAACCAAGTAGAAACTGAGGTTTGAAGACTCTTAGTCATAGATTAATCTTTAAAGTCAGGTGTCTTGTCCCTTTTCTTCCATAGCAGCAGTTAGCAACCTACAATCAAGAGACAATGAGGTAAGAGGAAGAACGAAGAGGCAAAAACATGAAGCCTGAGTCCTTTTCCCCTACATCATTTTACATCCTGAAGGAGAAGTTCTGAGTCATTCGCAGAAGGCAAGGATGTGACATTCTGCAGAAAGTCTAATGACAGCAGCAACATGTCAGCAGAGAGTTTGCCCAGTACGTTGGAGCTACAAATCTAGTGCTTTTGTTGCCCCGAACAAATAGTTTTTTTCCAGAGAAATTTTGCAGAAATTGTTCTGAATTTCACCTTCAGGGAGACCTTCCAAGACAAGCAGCTGGGGCAAAGGAGTGACTCACTGGAACCCAGAGCTTCAGATGCCCCTAGATATCACTCCACATAAGCCAGTCACTAAGTTTATCGACTCCAACACAAAGGACTTCAACAAGTTCAAAACAATTGGAATCAAACATTTCATTATTCATTAGTCAATATCTTTTCTCTTCTTTTCTTTATGTGAGAAATTAATTTTCTTCTCCTCCAAACTTTCAGAGCCATTTTGATATGACACTCTGTTCTCCTTGAATGGCAAGTGTAGAAAACAAAAGCAAAGATAGGAATTTACTTCCTAAAAATTGGAAATCTTTCTTTTACGGTCAGCTCTATTATTCAGTCAGTTATCTCTGTCCACTGCCAAGGGAAGTAATGAGAGCTGTCCATGTAAAACAGAGGTAGCATAAATCAATATAAGAGAAAATTTGGTTTCTCCTTAGTAACAGTCAAAAATCCAAAATCAATGACCTGAAATGAGACAGGGCTCAGACTGCTGACCTGCACATTTGCTGTAATGATGATATCTAAGTCGCATGACTGTTTTCCAGTTCTTTTTTTCTTTAGTCTGAATAGTGTCAGCCTTCAGACTGTCTCTCAGGGAATCAGTCTGGGTGCAGACACTGCTGCACTGATTTCCATCTGGTGCAGGTTTAAAAGGTTTCTTTCACAATCATAAGGATTAACTGCCCTTTTTTTTTTTTTAAAAAAAAAAAAGAAGAAAAAAAGAATTTTAGAACCTAAAGCACACTGAAGACAACAGTCTCTGCAAAGAAGTACTGAATCTCTTGCAAACTTGCCCCTGCTCATTGGGCATTCAAGTATCTGCTAGCAGCTGTTAATGTAACGTTATGGATGTTTAGCAGGGCTTCCTGTATCTAATGAACACAGCTCTTTCAGTGATGAGACAAAGTGCAATGCTGTCCCAGGAAAATAAAAACGATGCAACATTCGGTCAGGAATGCACTTATTGCATGGCCTGGAATCACGAATTGATCTCATGCTTCTGTAACAAAGATCTCATCTGTAGTCCCTGTGCACTATAGGCACCGAAACGGCTTCAGAATGAACACAGTTAGCCTGTTCCCAAAATGAATTGATTAGCAGAGTTGTTACAGAAGCTATATTGATACAGACAGCACAATCCTGAATGTCATTTATACTGAGTCAAGCAACTACAGTAATCTTAAGTATTTTTAAGTAGAAGATGCTAACTGCATCATCTGATTGACAGAGGGGGAAAAAAAGGCTTCTTAAGCACTCCTATAAACATGATGTTCCTGAATTTGAAGTAGGCAGAATGGATGGTTGAACATGCATAATGTGAGCATGGAATATGAGAGGAACAGGCTTCAGTTGTTTTCCAGTTGCTTTCCTCTCGAAGAAAATAGAAATGTGTTTTTAAAAATGCTCTGCTTCTTTTTTATGCTCTGTGCAGACAGTGTGTTGAGGGATATGTGAATCAAAATGAAAGACTGTGAGGTGACCTGCTGATGCTGGAAACAAAGACTGTGTAATTGTATGAAAAACCTTCAGCATCTTTTGCCAAATGTCCAACAGTGCAAGCAAGTACAACAGTGCAAGTAAGGAAGTGAAAATGAACTAGGAGTTTTGCTTCATCAATACTATAAAATAAACTGCAGTTAAAATGGGTGTTTCCCAATCCAACTGTCAAACATCACTGCCACAATACAAAGACAAATGTTTATTGGCTTAACTTTGAAACTGCAGTAAATGCTCTTCTATTCAATTAGATAAACAAATACCGTATTGAGTATATAATAGGGTCCTTTCAAGTAAATTATGCTTCCTAACTCATGTGTAAAAGAAAAATGACTTTTAATGTTTATATTCCAGTAAAATAAGAAACCATCAAAGCTTTCCTTCTGTTAAACTCCAAATATAAAAAATAAAAATAAAGAGGGTTTAAATGATGTTAATTTGATGACAATGTCAGCAAAACAAAGAAACACAGTCAGTCTGACATCCCAGCTTTTCTTCTAAGTTTTATTAGAAAAAAGAAGAAAAAAAAATCTCATTTCTCTTCTCATTTACAGTAGCACAAATCCCCAGGAACTGCACTGACTTCACTTGATTATTCTGGATTTATGGCAGACTAAAAGAGATTAGAATTTGGTCACACATGAATGAAGGACAGAATATCCTCGTTTTCTCTAAATGTATTTTCCTTTCTTATGTATACGAAAGAATCCCGCTATTCTCAGAAATGACAGATTATGTGCTATTGGTTTGCCTGATAGTCTAGAGGTATTTATCCAGGTACCAAGCAGGTGCCTCAGCAACACCCCAGGGAAGTAAGTACTTGGTTACCTTCTACAGCAAATACATCCTGCATTTATGTCCAGAAAGAATTGCATTCTCTACAGGATCAGGGCATTAGGCAAACAGCTAAAGTGCATACATACAGCATTATGCATCCAGTGATGAGAACCACCTGTTTGTGAGTCTGTTCTATTGTTTCTGCCAAATATTGGCTCTAAGTCATGACAATCTCTCTTACAGATATATTAGCACACATGGATTATGTGTCTTTAAAATGCCAAGTATAAAACTGTAGCAGTTATTGTAGAGAGCTGTGGTTAAAACACATCCTGATGGAGGAGGAGATTTTCTTCCTAGACCAACTCTGGTCTACTGGAATATCACGCCCAGTCTCAGGAAAAAAAAGCAATATAGTGAATAGCTCCCTACAGATTTACAAGCAACGACGCTCCTTGCGCACTGTGAAGCAGTTAAGTATCCTAATGTGGCCACGACACATCAGGCTTGTTCAGATATGACATTGCTCAGGCACATGCATGCAGTCAAACTAAAGCAGGAACACAGAGAGCGCCTCTCCTTTGGTGCTGACACCTATCATCAGAGCTGAGTATATCCGCCTCTCCTGGGGCCTTTCTGATGAGGAGGCTGCAGGCAAGGAAGAGACCCTGCAAGAGGTAAATGTAAACGCAAGGTGCCAACCGACTGCCCCAGGAGAGATTAGGGATGGATAACCCTGGGCTGAGTTTCACTGCAAGAATGCCAGTGCTCAAGTCTCTAATTGAGATGCTTTGAGCTGAATGCACAAAATAAGAAAATGAGTGAGATGCTTCACAAAGAATATGGAATTTGGGACTTTGTGTTTGTTGGTGTGTTTTTGTTTGTTTCTTTGTTGCTGAAGTGTTGAAAATATCTAAATATATAGAGCCTTCATTGAAATAACATTGTCACTGTTGCAAAGTCAAGCACTTGAAGGTTAGGAAATGTCAATGCCAAGAGTTTTGAGAGCCCAGTTTAGGATGAGTAGGCTCTTATTTTTCGGTTCAGCTCAACTAGTTGCATATTACTTAAATCACCCAAACTTAATCATGATCTGAATTTATATTGCTTCATGACCTGAACTCTCCCACTTGTATCTTGTTGCCCTAGCTCTACATCCCAGCTCCCAGCGCAGTTGTACGGCCAGACTCCATTTGCAGTTTTGTCCTTCAAAAAGGACAAAGTCGGATACGTTCTTTGATGGATGTTGCATTCCCTTGGAGTAGTTTGTGGAGAACTTATCCCATCCTTCCTCAGAGCGTGCTCCAACTCACTTCTAACCACAAGAATCTCTCAAAAGCATTTAGGCTTTTGATACTGATGAGCTGGATTCCTAAGCACTGCTGCAATACAAATAAATAACAAAATAACTTAGCATGCTTAATGAAGAAGAGGTAGGAAAATGTAAGTCCTTATATTTCCATTTCATAAATCACATATATAAGTGTATGTCTTCATACTTAAATATGTCAAAATAAAAGCCAAGTACCTGCTCCCTACATCTGGTGGTAAAAAAGTCCAATCAACTATTTTTTTATCTGGAACATATCACTTCACTGAACAGAAACCTTTCATAGAAACAAGTTGATTTCAATTAAATTCCTTTGGAAAACAGGCAAGCTTTCACTGGAACTATGCCAGCGCCGGCTTGTGAGTGGCCCAGCTGGTAGTCTCCAGAGGACCAGGGCTTCCAGCTCCCACAGCTTCAACAAATCTTGCCAGGCAAACTGCCTGAGGATTGAAGACCTCTGGGCTTTGCATGTCTGCAGTCCAGGGCAGGCTACCAGGAGCACTGTCATGGTAACTGGAGAGCTCAGAGATACCAGGGTCATGGCTAGAGTCATGGCCAACATTCAACTATCCACAAACTCAGGCTCCAAACCTTTTTACAGACAATTTCAAACTACTGGAGCACCGAAATTCCCAAAGAAACCAAAATACTTTTCTCCTTACAGCTATATTGCACACATATGGGCCAAACAAAAGCAGATTCTTCTTTGCTTTCCTTCAGCTGTTCCATATTTGCTCTGTGTTAGCCTTATTTGTTCCTTTGTATAAATTAGTTCGTAGCTCTTTGGGGAAATATACTGGGTTTTTTTACCTGTATTTGCACAGTATCTAGCATAATGAGACCCAGATTCTAGCAGTGCATGTACTGTAATATAAAAAACAAGGTGTTATCTTCTTTTTCCCTCATTAGAGAGAAGCTTATTGAAAAATCAAAGTCTTCCTTCTAATCATTTTCATTCTGTTAGCTGTAGGCAACATTTGCTGGATAGTAATTAAAATAATTAAAAACTATCTGAATTTTGCATGCATATTATTTCTTATTTTTTCACAAGCTCTGTGTTTGTCCATTTTCTAGTTGAAAAGCTAGAAACTGGAGTTCACATCCCCTTACCTCCCTCCCTCTAGTTTATACCATATTGCAACTTGTCAAATTATATTATGAATATCCTATGAGCTGTCTTATTGATTAGTTACATATTTATGACTTAAAAGCTTTTTTCCTCCAGTATTTTTGGAGAGATTGATTTGACATGTCATGATATCCATATCTATATTTATATTCAATAAACTTAAATTATTTTTTCTTACCAGATTTAGTACATGGATTTTAATGATGATATGCAGTAAAAAAAAAGCTTTGCATCAGCCCTTTCTTTGACAGAGCAGAAGGGTAAGCTTATGATTCTATGTGAAATGACATTATTCTGCTTCATGGAGGTGAGTTTCTACTATAGCTACAAGACAGTATTTGGCTTTGCACAGTAAAGAACAAGATGGTCTTTTCCCATTAAAGGAGACACGTTTTTGCTGTCTGAAAACAAACAAAAGATAATGAAAAGATCTGAGAGAAAAATCTGAAATATTGCTCTACCTCAAAATGCTAAACACCAGTAACACCACACACCATTCCTGTCTTGCTCAGGCTGTCGGTCTTTATGAACCAAATTCTGCAAACCTATACACGAATAATTACTCTGAGCTCTTCTTACTGGGGCTACTCATGTAATTAAAGTGACTCTGAACCAAATGATGGTGAATAAAGTTGCTGGAGCATAATGTTACGTATTGCAGTGCAGAAGTCTGATTTTGTTTTTAGTAATGGGAATGTAAATTATGTAAAATACTAAAAAAATACAAGAAGTCTCTCAAAAAAATACAACTAAAACAAAAACAAATTTCTCTAGAGCTCTATTTACAATGCCAGAATAACTGCATAAGCATGATTCCTGACTTTCATGAATGTAACCAGGGTGGTTATGCCCCAGAACTGAATAATAATTAAAAGCTAGATATTGGCAGCTTCAGGCTTGCTTTCCCTCAGAGGCCTAAGGGGGAAACTTCAGAAGGCAACTTCAGAACAGCCACTCCACTGCGGAAAGAACCTGCATCTGTTCCCCAAAAAGGCAACAAATACTGAGGTCTCCCTGGGAATGCAAGAACTGCCCAAATAAAGACGACACACTGTTTGACATACCGCCAAACAGAAAGATTCCCAATATGAGATTACAAAATATACAGAATTTTGAATCCAAATTATTGGTCAGCCCAACATCAAAGCCTTTCTGTTAAACACGCAGCACTGCCTTGGCACAGGACCTGCACTTAGCAGCTCACAAGCCACAAGATTGCCATGAGTCTCTATTTCCTAGCTTTTTTTTTCTGCAACTGTGAGGTTTAGGCATGGGCTTTTTAAAAACAAAAGGTAGGGACTGTAAATCAGCATACCTCTGGTTGCTGAGGCTTTCAGACTTGCAATATCTTAGTAGCTACAATATTCACAAACATCAAAAGAAATAAGGGAAAACAAGGATACTCTTCAATATAGTATGTAGCTTCCTGGGGATGAGGAAGGCTCAGGACTCAAGGACTTTTCGTCATGGACAGTGGCATGTCTAAGAGCAAAGTGAGCCTGGTAAGGCCGGACTGAACTCAAAGGCACGCTCACACCCATGCACAAGCACACACCAAAGTCACCGTGGAAAATGTGCTACCCGAGTGTGCATGAATGAAGCCGGCAGCTCAGGCCTCGCGCTAAGCTCCAGCAGGAAGCGGGAAGTTTTGCAAGGGACATTCCTCTGTGTCCGTGATAAAGAGCGTGGCTGCAGCCTGCATGGATGGACCGGGTGGCAAAGGACTGTCCTGAGTCGCTGCACATCGATACACAGAGCACAGGGTCTGCTGGACTCCAGCGCTGCCGGGGCAGCAGCGCCAGGCTCGTGCGGGAAGCATCCTCTGCTGCGTCCCAGAGCAGGCGGCAAGAAAACAAGCTGCAAGGATGCAACCCGAGCCTCCACAAAGCATGTGCCCGAGGACTGTGTGCCTGTGTGCGCAGAAGGGAGAGGGGAAGGGCCATGTCTGTGGAAGCTTACAGGAATTTTTTGAAAGGAAAAAAAAATACAACTGCTTAGATATTTTGCTGGTAATAAAAGTTCCTCACAAAATAATGCAGAGCAAACACTGCTTTGAAGGAAAGAGAACTCTTTAAACAAACAATCTAAACCCAGAAGAAATAATTCCCTTTTAATGCTAGTATTAACATTTCATTTTTATAAGAAATTCCAGGGAAGTTCCCCCTAAGACTCTTTAGTTTCATTCACTTATTCTGTTTTCTCATCCTCTCCCTGTTGACCTACCTTGTTGTTTCCTTCCAGGAAAGAAACAAACTTCTAATCATATTTTTGCCTTTCCTTACTAGGGTTTTTATGTTGAAAACAAGTTTTGCAAATAGTTAACATCTGCTTAAACACTAGTACAGGAACGATGTAACTGAAGCCAATAGGCACAAACAAAGCATCTGAATGCCCTGGAATTATGATTACCTACTTTCACATATTTCTAAAGAAACGGAAATGCTTCTATTTTAAAACAGGAACAGACACCCAGAGGTGTCTAATAACACACAATGAAGATTTGCAAGCTAGTAGTGCCCGGAGGTTTCAAACCCATACGGGGCAGCTCTCTGTCTGGGCACATCCCAGCCTCTCCACGTCCTTCGGAATCGGATTTCCCCAGCAGGATGGCAAGCGGAGCGCGTGGTGGGCACATCTGTCCTGCTGGGACCTTGTGCACTGCACGAGCGGAGCTACGAGCTGCAAAGGCAGCACCAGGAGATGGGGGAGCAGGAGCCCGACCCCCATCCAGGAGTTATTCCCCCTCAGTATTGTCCATAGGAAGACGTGGGAGCAAAGAGGGATTTCCTTTCCAGGATCGTTCCTGGACTGACAAAGCTGCTTGTTGACACAGGATATCTAGGCCATAATAATATATCTATCTATCTAGGCCACAGTGAAATCCAGGCCCAGTTGCTCAACACCAGTGTTTCTGCATCCCACGCAGGACATATTCCTCCTACTCATTTTCTCACTCAGATTTCACCTGTAACATGATAACTCTAAGCAAGTCATGTATGGGCTTCCTTTAATCTCAGGTTGCTAAACCGTTCAGTGAGCATGTTCACAACGACCATTGCCCAGCAAAGAAGTCTGCAACTTTCTCTTGCAACCTTAACACAAGAGATTTTCAAAATGTCTTTTAGTCTGTGGTAGTGTGCTCAACTGCCCCAGGTACGCTAGAAAGATCAGCTCTGCGACATACCACAACCCCAAACGCTTCCCACCTAGGAATACGAATGGAATAAGCAATCCATCACACGCACTGACATGTTCCCCAAAACACACATACGCTCAAGACCTTAAAGTGGTGTCAGAATGTTTATTGAAGAGGGCAATCTCACTGGCTGAACCAACCGGGGTACCCAGTAACTTTTAACATAAGCAAACAGAGATACTGTAAACTTGCTATGCATGGAAACTGTGTTTATACTTAAATTGGACTTGGGAGACTGAAATAATTTAATAGAAAAATATAGCTTAAGTTCCCAGGAGGTTTGAATGACCTCGAGATCACGCTGAAGAAAACGTAGGATGGATCCAGTGAAGCACATGGAGCTACACAAACATTTTCAAACAGGCCAACAGTAAAGAATACTGAGTTGCCTACTTGCTATGGAAGTTTTGCAAATATACTTTTAAAAACATAACACTTTTTATTCCCATAAAATATATTTTAGTATCCTGTCACTTGTTTTATCAGAACTGCAGTGTTAGTGCCGCCTCATTCACTTAAAAAGTTTTGTATTAGCAAAGTCTCTTGCTATAGCTCTTGTTACTTCATGAAATGATGATAAACTAATAGAAGAAAAAATAATAGAAAATAATATAAAGAAATAGATGGGAGGAATTTCAGATTATTCTTGGTGCAGTCAATATAATGACAAAGTATGATTTATAATAGCGACTGAAATGTTTGTACACAAAATCCCTGCATGGAAACCCAACACAAATCAGAAGGATATTGGCCATGACAAATGGCAAGCATCTTGCTCATGAGTCTGTAAAATCATTATTGGGAACATTAAAAATACCGAGAACATAATCTAACATGGCGCACTAATGATGAAACTCCAGAGACCAGCAGGAAATTGTTAAACCTAATAGCGATTTGTTTACAAAAGCAAAATAAAGGAATGGTTCATTATTTTGCAACTTCGTGGGTGCGAACAGCTAGACGGGTCTGGCAAGACCCGTACGCGTCCTCCCACGGGGGCACACGCCACGAGCGGACACCGGTCACGAGAGGCGGGTTTCGGAATGACCGGATTCGGTGCTGTGGGTCACAAACGGGCACCATTTCTAGGTTTGAAGGCAGCAACGCAGCTTTGGCTCGGGAGCACCAGGGTTTTCTCTTCACGGCTTGGCTTTCTGTGCCACACACGTATCCTCTTCGACATAAAACACCACAGGGGCAGCAGGGCCGAGGTGAAACCTCCGCGCTGCCCTGGTGTCCTGTGGTGGCGGGCCCGTGGCCAAGCACCGCAGGGACTTCACTGTGTTGGGGGTCATAACTGCCCAACAGGAAGGACCCTCTGCGCCCCTGAGGACTCACCTTCACGACAGCGAAGCAGGGGGCTGCCCGCCGCCGTTTGGGGCTAAACCCCGCCGTTTGGGGCTAAACCCCGCCGCTTCGGCACCCCCGCAGCC
>JAWLRI010000265.1:156964-167226 GCA_034781795.1 Crypturellus tataupa
CCCGCGCCGGGCCGGGCCTGCCTGCGAGGGCGGCCCCGCTGGTGCCCCGGGTGCCCCTCGCCGCCGCCTGGGGCCGCGGGTGACCTGTGTGTTCGGCCACCTGGGAGCTGCGCGGCTTCTCACGTGTGCGTTGCCCCCTTTTAGTCTCCGTGTGCTAAAAGAAACGGTTGTTCAAACGCTGTGGAGCTGTGCTGTGCGGAGGCCGGTTTTGTGCCACGTGCGGGGCAGGGGCGGCCCTAGGAAATCCTCATCCTCCCACTGCGCGTGGCTCTGCGCGTCGCCTTGCGCAGGAGCCCTGAGAACTGGAGCACGGTGGGAAGCAACAGAGCATCTCGTGGTGCGGAGCAATGAGTGTTCCGTGCCGGATATTTTCTGCAGATGAGTTTCTGCGTGGAAAATGGTTGTTTCTCCAGGTGGGAACTTCCATTGCCAATCCAGTGTGAGCTTCGGCCTGGGAAAGGTGGTGGAAGTGCAAACAGAGAAGCACCCGGAGAGCTCTAGAAATAAGAACTTGAAATAAGTAACTTGAAATAGAAATAAGGCCGTGTTTGTTCACCCTGGCTCTTGTTTTTTCCCTGACTTTATTTGCTTCTGAAGACATCAGTTTAAAAAATAAATAGGGAATGCATATGGAAGAGTGTGCTGAAGTCCAGTAGTGAGATAAAAGCAGATGCAGATTAATTCATTTTTATCTTCCTTTTTTTCTTAATGGTACTTTATTTTCCAAGAAAACTGTCTTCTCAATTCTTGAGATAATTAAAACATTTTGACTTGCAAACAACTGCAAGTTTTACACTGAGTGAATTATTTCTTTTTGGATATCAGTAAAAAAAAGCTTGGAGAGCTCTCTAACTGATTTTTTGCTGGCTTATTTTGTAAATGCCAGGTCTTATTTTTGAGTCACTGTACTTCCATGGAAAATAAGGTTCAATTGAAAGGTACAAATCATCACTACAAAATTGCTTTTAATTAAATAACAAGTCTCTTAAACATGATACATTAAGAAATAAGGATGTGTTTGTTCAGGCTGGGCGCTCACGTGCTGTGAGTTGGCATGGGCTGGCATCACCACCAGGAGAAGCAGCCGTGATCTCCCTGCGTGTCTGTCTGTTCATGCTCCCTCTCTCGTACAAATGTTTGTGCACCGACATAGTGAGCTGCATCAGGGATCTGGTCCAGGTCAAACTTAATCTAGTCTAGCCAAAAAAATAAGTTATTTTTAACCTAAATAAAGTTAAAAGACCAATAGGTTGTCTGATATGATGGAAATGCTTGTGCTGGTAACGTGGTGGTTAGAAATGGGTGTTTGGGGGCTGACTGAGGGCAGAGATTGTTTCTTTTGGCCAGTTCAGTGGCTTAAAATGAACATGTAAGTATAGCATGAACACGTAAGTATATGTGCAGAAGCTGGCTTGGGTTCAGCCTTTGTGAGCATAACCTACATGAGTGTACAGCTGTCAGCACCTGACCCAGAGACAGGCCTCAAGTTTATTAAAAACACATTTTGCTTTTTAAAACTGACTTACTAACCAAAGGAAATGGTAAATATTTTTATTCATTTGACTAATTATTTCAACAGTGTTTAGGCCTGCTGAAAACCCCATGAAATGCCTGAACAGTTAGGTGTCTAAAATCTAAGGAAGTTGGGTGCCTGAGCTGCTTAAGAACTTTTTAAAATTCTTCCAGTCACCAAAACCAAAAATAATTTAACATTAGCTCTTGATCTTAATAGTCGTATGGTAAATACAACTGTTAAATAGGTCTTCCTCTTATACAACTCTCTCTCTTTTTTTAATCCACCAAATGGCAGAAGAAACTTCCCTGTTTCTCAGTTTCCAACTGGTACTTTATCTTTGAGTGAACTTATATTGGCTTGCTAAATTGAATCCAAAGCTACTGAAAAACTTTCTGAATAATAGAACTAATGAAATGAGAGAAATGGAAATCACAGCATTTGTTTCAAACTAGTTTGTATGCTTATTTAACACAGTGGCATTGTGCCACAGTTGGAAAGATTCAAGTGGTCTTACCTGTATTTTTGTGAAGCTATAATAGTGTGACCTATAATTCATTGTAGTCTGAAGAAATTGATGCATATTTTTATATTTAAAATAATTTAGATGAATGATAGTTCAGACTTAGATTGTTGTTTTGAAATTTAAACAGATGTATTCCTGAAATAAGAATAGATTCATCTATTCAAGAATGTGTAAAAATAGAATACAAGTGCCTCATTTCATTTGCTTCTTTTTTTGTGACTATTTTTCTCTACAATCAGAAAATTCAAATAATTTCTCTACAAAAGGTACATGATTTTAAGGTTTATCTCTGAGCATTCATGAACCCTTACATTACAGGACTGATTCTTAATCATTTTGTCTACAAAACTACAGTACTTGTATGGATGTAACTTTGGTTCCATTACAGTAGCTACAAGAGTTGAATGGATGTTGAAGTTCAGATATAGATGACTTATGTTGTATTTTATCCTACAAGCCTGGCGTTATCCATGCAAACAGCACTGCACAAAGTTGTAAATCACTGTTGTTCTACCTGGTCCACAGACCAACCAGACCTCTGCAAGTCACAAGGAAGCAACCCATGAAATGACTGCAAATTAAAAATACACCTTGCACAGACATATTCTCATGCAGTTGGCAGTACCGTACTGATGCTTTCCAGCAGGTCTAGGCACCTACCTTACCATACAGGCTAAATGTTTATCCATACCTCCCTCTTCTTTCTGCAAACAAGATGATCTGCGGATTTTTTTCCTAAGGTGGGTGGGAGAAGCTAAATCTAAACAAAATGCTACAGAAACTCTGGTGTAAGCCCATACTTGGATGTGCCTGCTGAAGATTGTGGTCCCGCCAGAGCAAGAGCAGAACCAGAGCCTGTTTTTCTGTCTGTCTGTCAGGGGAACTTAACACACTCAAAATTGTAGGCCCAGAGGTTTGATTAGTATTTAGACCAGAGGGATATTTTGCTTGGATGTCTAGATGTTCGGGCAAGGAGCTCAGGACAAATGAAGAAGCAAAGTTGGCTGTACTTAGAATCAAGCCTGCATATTTCTTGCAAAGAATAAAAGTAGGCCTGCACTGTTAGGAACAAGTTCTGGGCTTTGGACCATGTGTGGATGGAGGTATCCAAGTTATTGGGTGAAGCTTTGCTCCGGGAAATCCCAGTAACTACTGATTTTTAAATAATTTGTGCAGTCTTTGTAGAAGTTCCACAGAGATGGAAACAAGCCTGTTAAAGGAATCATAGGTATACAAAAACTGTAGGGAAATTTGTGTGGGCAAATGCAGAGGGATAAGGTAAAGCTTAAAACTGTGTTCTTCAAAATAGGCATCTAACAGCTCCTCAGAACAGATCCCATGTTTCACTTGGAATTTTTTAGCTGTGAATCCCTTCTTGACAGCACAGCCCTTAGTCAAGAAATGTGTTTTATCTTAAGCAGGGGAAGGGTGAGGATAGCAGAGATGGCCAAAGCGCCTTAGGTAGCCTGCTGAGTGTGCTGTTCATTTTGTCAGTGGGAACTCTGCTTATATATTCTTTTTGTGCTTGATTCAGAAGGAAGAGAATTCATTTATCTCCTATATGGGATAGCCATCTGGCTGTTTTCAATGTGTATTTGTCCTCAAAGTGCAAATTGATTTGTTGTCTAAAGTGATTTTTCTTTTAACATATATCACCTCCTAGAGGATTGGCTTCTATAGCAGGAACGCCATGGCAAATCTCTTCTCATTTTTTACTATTGAAGTTTTTCTGCTTTTCATAAATAATGTATTCAAGAGACCAGAGGGATGGCTAATGAGAGATTAACTCTATGCCCAAGGGCTAGGGCATTTCCCTGGGATGTGGTAGAGTCAGACTGCAGGATCTTGCTTCAATTAATACTGCTTCCCACATCACAGAAGAGTGCTCTCACTGCTGGGAAACACATTTGTGTGTAAATCTGCAGCTCTCTTTTGTGTATGGTAGCTAGACACTGGACTGTATGTTAGACAGAGTAAAAAATACCGAGTTGAAGAGTCGTGCTGAGACCAAGGCATGGAATAAACTCTGAGCAACTGTTGAACAGTGTTGTCAGGATTTGAGGCAGGATTAAGTAACCAAATGGGAATCTAGATTGAACGCAGACTTAATCAGCAGCAGAGCAGAGTTTTTACTGCTTTTCTATGTATTGGATTTGAACCCTGACATGGTGCTTTGACAGAACTCTGGTCAATCTTGCTGCAGTAGCTTCAGGTGTTTTGGTGTGCGGCTCTGTCCCGGTGCTAGTGGTTATCACGTGCTGAGAATTGGCAGAAGGCAAAGTACTTTTGTTCCAGTTCATTCTCTGCTGCTCCAGTTCAAACCCACCTTTGTTAGCAATTTGAGGTAGACTGCTGAGCTTTGCACAGGTCAGAGCAAAGTGCCTTTATATATTCTTTTTGGTGACCTCTCTACTGGGGACAGGGTCCTTAAGGGAAGGCAGAGCATTGGCCCAGGAGAAGCATCTAGCTGCGGGAATATCTTAAGCTGTTTCAGAGAGTTTTGCCCAGAGCCCACGTTTCAGAGCCTCTGGATCTGGCCCACACTCACACAGCTTTGTTTTTGAAGGTTTTTCTGGCAAGGGAGCTCTTGCCGCTGCTTCCTCGCAGTGTATAAACACAGGCCTGCATTTGGCCCAGGATCTTTTAGAAGCGTGATGCTAGACTGTTACCAACTGTGATTAGTAATGCAAGTGAGGTTATATATAAAATCTGTGGAGTGGTGAATAGGCATCTATTTCGATGATATGGGGCAAACCTGAAAAGCTCTCTGCATTTTGACCTAAGAATACAATCAGCATTGGAAACTTCTCCCTCTTCTGTGAGCTTCCCTTTGCTTCCCCAGTTCAGAGTAGTCCAGGGCCTGAACAACACTTTTCCTCAATTGCTTTGAAGTTTAGCGCCATTCATTTTTATGTTAAATACGTAAAAAATGCTCTCTTTAATATCATATTAATGCATGATGTTTTCATTCAGTGTTAAGGGAATTAACCTTTCATAGCTTCGTTTTAGCAGTGGATAAGGAAGTGTTTCTTAGGACGAGTGTACAATTTGTGAGTGTACCAGGAATTTCTTTTCTCTAATACTAGATTTCATACCGCTTTTTTAAGCAGGCATGAACAGCCTCTCTGTTTCTGTGTTTTTGCAACTTCTGTGTTTTTGCAACTGTCTCAAAGGTTCCAGAAAGATTAAGACACTAACCCTCCAATGAATTGTGTGCTTGTAGAGAAGTAAAGCCTGTATCCCTTATGTCACGAGAACAGTACACTCATGTAACGAAGAGCAAAGCTATGTAGTGCTCTAATACATAATACCTATAATACATAACACATTCAGAATTTTTCATATGGTAAGAACAACGTGAATGTGCCCGGCTGCCTGAAATACTTTCTAGAACTTCCTTCTGCTTTTTTATAAACATAAAACATTCTTTTCTTCTTGACAGTTAAGAATGATGCTGTTGAGGGAGTAAACATTGTTAAGTTACCTGTTCAAACTGGTAACGCTCTTCTGTTGACTCTTCAAAAGGCTCCAGCAATAGGAAATGTTCTACCCAGTAAGTCATGTATTTTATAATTGATATTTTCAAAGCATAGTGCAGTAACTGGGGATATTTTCTCTGCAAAATTAGTTTTAATTTCTTCATCTTTTCTCATCTCTTATGTCAGTATATATTAATCTTAAATACAAACAAACCACTTCTAGCTTAGGAAGTCCCCGAGCTGCAAATTGCTGGAGGTTGAGAGCTTCTTGCCAATATATTCTTCCTCAAGCACCTTGGCCACTTCCAGAGGTGCTGGAAGAGACATGGTTTTGATCGGACTGATCTGACTGCTGTCGTGCTAATGGCAAATTATAGCTACAGTGCACTATGATTATTTTATATGCATGAAAGAAAGGAAACACAAAGTTTTAGCAGCAATAGCATTAGGGAGTTAGATGCTGAGGGAACACATGCTTCCTTCTAGAGGAATGTTCTCTGCAATAAGGGCACAAGTTTACGAAAAGAGATTAAGGAATCTAAGCGTATTCATTTGTGACTCTCCCAGATATCTTGAATGCAATTCTGAAGAGCTGTATGAATTATTTTAGCATGGGATGTTTCAGAGTTACCAAAGGCTGAAATAAGAATTAGCAAGTAAGAGAAGCAATTGAAAAGAATAGCAGTATTCTTCTTTGTTTTAGTGAATATTGTGCTCTATTAGTCATAATTTCTATATCCAGTATGCTTCAACAGGAGAACATAGGATAAATAAATACATAGAAATTAGTTGGCCGTGAAAAATCTTCACATTTTTAAATCACTTACGAGTAAACAAACTTAACAGCAAATTTCTCTTGGAGAGAATAAGGTAGTGTGAATCATGTTTCGTATCATCTTTGCACAGAGCTGAAATACTTGTACATTTAGATAAGTGAACACCAAAATCTTATTTAATGTAATTAATAGCTAATGTTTGGGAATTGGATGGTTGCTGTGAAATAACCATGAAATTGAAAGCTAGTCTTAGGAGGAAAAGCCTAAGTTGTAGTCAAGTTAAACTAGTGATACCCTGCTCACTGGTGGCCACTGGACTACTTGTAGGTAGCCCACATAAGTCATCTAAGAAAAGCAGGTCACCTATGAGCAGGTTTTAATTTTGCTACACAGGGTCTGCAGCTCCACAGGAAGGTGTTTGCAGACCTGCAGACGAAGAGGTGGGAAAACCGTTGGCTTTGACAGTTTTGCTCCGGTAGCCTCATCTGCAAGGGCTTGTCTGCACAGGACTCTCCTGATTAACTCCGTGTCTCATTCTACAACAAAGAGTCTGGGTCTGTTTACGTTAAACCATTTTCAAAGTACAACTGCACTTTGAATTCGTACTCTACCTTAATCCATATTAACTTTCCAGTGTATGCCCTAAGGCAGCAGTAAACTAAACTGTGTCCACATAGTTTAATGGAGTTTAACTAGCAGAATCCAAGTTCATCAGATTAATTTTCTAGAAGCCCTAAGAATGAAAGAGGTTCAGTTCTTAGTGAAAGAAATCTGTTATAATAGCCAACACTAAGATTATGTTATATTTTTTTTGTGTGAAATATGACTGCTGTTACATACAAAACTCATTTTTGACTTTTTGGTACTATGACTTTTATAGTAATTGCAGCTGGATCTGAGACATAAACTAGTATTCATATGCTTCAGCTGCTAAGGGTTGTATTTGCTTTCAGTTTGGATCAAAATACATATGTTTGCTTAAATAGCAGATACTTTTTTTCCCAGTACAAAAAAGTCTGTCCTCTGAATCATTATTTCAGCTCTGACACCGGTGTGTTTTAAAGCAGATGAATACAGTAACATTTTAAATTTATAGCAAATCTGAATATTATGGAAATGTGACATTTCCCATAAAGAAGAATATTCTCTAAAGTGTCTGAGAAGATAGTTTTTGATAAGTTTATATGGAATGAAAACATACTTCATTATATTCTTGAAAATTCACATGCATTTTAAATAACGATTTTTATCTCAACTGCTGCCATACTTGAAATGCGTTTGGATTCTCAGCTACATCTCACAAAAGGTCAGCTCCCGTGTTCTGAAAACTTCATATATGAGTTGATGTTGCATTAAAAAGTATTTTTTACCCAGCAGGCACGTAAAGTTCACTGCCTGTCTGACTTGCATTCAGATTACTTTTTTGGTATAACTTTTAACTAGAACAAGTCTGTATCAAAAAACTTAAGTTTCCAAAAGTGTTGTCCTTCAGACACTGATCAAAATCTTCTCAATGTAGCAATGCTAGAGTTTGCAGAAGTTTAAACAAACCAAAGTTCATTTTTTTTGTAGCGGTCAACTAATGTCACCCCAAAGCCACGATGGCCGATCAAAACAGAATTAATTATTTGTTTCACATTGTGGTCGCTGTGTCAAAATCCTTTAAATGCCTCATGGAGCTGAGAGGGAATCTTAGAGCCTGTGACAGAGCAGCTGGTCTGGACATGGGCTGATGCCCCAGTTGACAGGTTGTTGGATTAGAAAGAATATCAAAGGCAGTGAGTAAGATTAGGGATAAGTGAACATCTGACAGCAGTTTGCAGCAGGGGAGAACAGATGATAAACAATGGGAGCGGGGTCCGTGTGGGGGGAGAGGTGAGAAGGCCATGGGAAAAGTGTGGCGGCAATCACTAAAGCTCCAGGTTGCGGAGCCTCATGAATAGAACAGGAAATGGGATTTGCTGGGACAGATGTGCTGAGTGGTGATGAATACATTATAGGGAAATGAGGCTAAACTCCGAAAGGTGAGAGATGGTCTTTCTGTGAAAATAGAAAGCACGGGGAAAGTTTACCCTTCTGGAGAAATAAGCATCAGTATTTGAAAAATAAGGCAGAAAGAGAAGCAATACGACTGGTGATTTTAATTAAATGCTTGTTGTTCAGTAGCCTTTGTGACAAACTGTAGGTCATTTACTTCTAACACAAACATATTACACATACTTCACAGGTGTTTATTTTAAAGTTAAAGCTGCATGAATGATGGCTGAGTTTGCATGATGGAGCAGGCTCTTTGGAAGCTCTGAGTGGATAATGCTCAGTCACATTTTCTGTATTTGGCATGTGTTATACAGCACTCACATGACATCTATTTGATCCTGCCTCTGTTAAAGAGAATTGTCCAGGGTGATCTTGTGAGGGCTTTCCAGCCTTGCCTCTCTCCAATTCTGTAATACGGTTGTGTGCTTGTAGAAAATCATGGATAAGTGTAACTGTTCCTTAGAAAAAGTTTTCTGTATTTAATGAAATTCTTTGTCTGCAGTTCTTCATGAATCCTTTTCCAACAGATGTGATACAGTCATCACAGAAAACTATCTGGAACTTTTTGTGTGTTTTCTGATAGGACTCTGTGTCCGTTCACAGACTTAAATTCCTTCTGACTTTTTTATTTTGTTTTTAAGGAAATCTCATTGAAAAAACAGACCCCACAGTAACACTTTCATAGCATTTTTATTCAGCAGAAAGCAGGAAGTTGTTGATGTTACTCTGAGAAAGTATTGGTAAGATTTGTTCTCAGACATCTAGCAGGTTATTCCACAATATATTCTCCCAGCTTGTAAAAGGAAATGCCTTGCTAAACTGGAGTAGAAACACAAACTGTGAGAGTCACCGACTGGAAAACAAAAAGCTGCACGGTCTGAGGACAAGAGGTGACTTGGCTGTGATGGGGATGCCCTCCATCTGTCTGCGCTGACCTCGGATCCCACACGCGCTGCCGCTGTCCTGGGCACGCGGGGGCAGCTGCCTGGCCTGGCTCAGTCACCGCGTGCTCCTCGCCACGTGCACCGGAACCATAGCCTGATTTTTAGAAGAACAAGGAATTGTAGCTAGAAATTGGGGTGGATGGCGATGTCTTCCAACCTGATTCCATAAATGTAGCTGTTTGCGTTGCAAAAATGCTGTGTGCCGTATTTTGATAGTATCACTTGAATGCTCTAACTGTAGCGGCAGTCCAGCATTGCGGTCGCTCAGTTCCAAAAGTTTCCCAGAATCATTGATTAAAGATCAATGTTTTGAATTAACCATAATGATAAATTAAAAAGTAAAAAGTGGTGAACACTGCAAGAGAAAGATGAAAAACATCATGCTTTACTGATTCTGATTTGGACAAGTATTATCTTAATATTTCTGTTTTCCATAAAACCCTAGTTCTACATTGGGATGAAACTATATAGTTTCTATAGTTTATTCAATTATTCAGTTATTCAAACTAATAGTTTGTTGCAAGCAGTTGCCATTTTTGAACAGTGGTTCAAGGCTGTTTGGCAGTTGCCTGTGTATCTCAATTTTTAAACAACTACAGGGTGAAACTGTTAAAAAGATCTCAACAAGACAGTACTCAAACAGAACTGTACAAAAATGACTGATCAATTCAATCACCAATTTGATGAAAGTTAGATATGACTTTTAAGAAACAGGTGCATTTCTTTGTACCTACGCTCTCTTCAGCTGTCAGAAGGGTTAGAAGATGTTTTTAAGTTACTAACTTGCATATTTTTGGTTATCTTTTTTTTTTTCCCAAAGATAAGATGATTGGGAATTGGCCACTGCTGTAGGAATTCAATTTCAATTTAATCTTTCAAAACTGAAAGGTAAAAGTGAAATTAAGAGCAAAACCTGGAGCTCGTCGCATCTGTCGCTTTGAACTGTTGTGATTTTTTTTGGGGGGGGGGGGGGGGGGGGGGGGGGGG
>JAWLRI010000265.1:167338-231499 GCA_034781795.1 Crypturellus tataupa
GTGCTGTTCTTCATCAAGTTATTTTAATGGCTTTCAAAGCAAGTGAGTGGAAAATGGTTTCTCTGGAACTTTAAGGAGACTGAACTGAAAACTGTCATTGCTTTATAAGTAAAACACATCAAAGATTGATGGAAGAATTGCTTGTTAAACACATCATAGATTTTAATTAAAAAATGGAGATATCATAAAAGAGACATCACATCATCATAACTGCCTAAAGGTGAAAGTTTAATGGCTTGTCATCTGCTCAGGAACCTGTGTTAAGTATCTCTTTCATAGCTTTTGTGACCCTCTGGATGTGCATGTGATTTTTTATTTTTCTTCCTGTAAGGAGGAAAAGTGTGCAAGCATGAAAATGCAAGTGATTACTGTGCTTTTTAATTTTCTTTTGCCTGTTTTCAAGCATGTTTTTTCCCTTGATATTTTTAATAATTAATACTTTTCCTAAGTATTTTTAAATAACTATTTAATAATAATAACTAAAATAGTTATTTTTAGTGCAGTATATTAAAGTCATATGCATCCACTCTCTGAATATGTATATTACATAAGAATCACTTGAGTTTGTCTTTTGGAAGCTGCTCCTCTCTCTTTCTTGTCCTCTCCCCCTTTTCCCTCTGCAATCCTCCCAGTCTGTGTGATTTTTTTGGGGGGGGTAGTGCATTTCTTCCTGATTGGAAGAGATTATTTAATGCACATAGATAGCAATGTCTTCACTGAGAGTTTGAGCTTTATAGTTTTGTGCCAAATTCTCATTCTGATGTGTGAGGCTGCATATGATCAAGGTGCATTTTCAGTAAGTAAATACAAATAATTGTTTTGAAAGATTAAAAGAATTCTTCAGCAACCTAATAAAGTACACAGTATATTATTCTTTAGTCCCTCTTATAATTTCAACAATGTTAAGTGTAGTTTCAATTTTAATTCATGAGTTCTTTTTGAAGTTAAGCAGCTAGGTCTTATGCATGATTCTGACTGTCGATCTGATTCATAATGAAGAAAATTGTTTTTGCCAAGAGCCTGATATGTGATGATTGTAACTGCTGGATTATTTGTACATCCTGTGCTTAGAAATGGTATGTATCATTGAAAAGTGTAACATAATTAGAGTGATTCTAAAGGGCTTTCAAGATGTACAAGCTCATTGAAAATTAAGAGTAGGAAGACTGACTTCTCAATGAAATTTGTCATTTTAGCTGATGCTTTAGTTAGCCATAGTGGTTGAGAATCCTTTTTCTCCTAACTGTATCACCTCAAGATGAATAAGTATATATTTTTAAAGTTTCTGCAAACCTATTGGTTAAGTGTCTTTTACCAAAACTCAACATAAAACCTGAAATACAGATCATTCTTGTTTGGTATTTTCATATTGAGCAACAATTAGTAATTGACATTTATGAACTTAAAATGGAAATAACATATTTTTGTGGCATAGTTCTAGACTGTAAAAGGTTCCAAACTCTAAAAGGTGAAATCTTGTCCTCCACAGTACATAGTTTTATACATTTTTGTGTATAATAAATAAAATTTATTAGCATAAATGCTGACTGTGTTGAAAGCAATGATGTTTTTGGTGCATATTGGTGAGGCCAATATTTCCCACATATTGTTTCTACTTAATCCTAAATCAGATCAACTCCCACGCAATTTGACTAACAGATCTTTTTGCTTAGAAAGGAAACACTGAATTGCTGTGATTGCAGTCAGCGATTTGATCAGAAATTGCACACTCTAACCAACTCAGCTTAAGACAACATGTGGAGAAAAAAGGAAAGTAGATAAAGCTCCATAGAGCATAACATTATAAATAATTTAAAAACATATTTAGCTCTTGTCTAATTTTGAACTGATGAAATAGTTGCTGGCTTCATTCAGCTTTCTTTCGGCTTTAGTACAGATATTTATTATTGCTTAGTCATTTAAGTATGTTGAACTTGAAGCAGACGCATTAGAGCAAGGTTGGCTCTCAAGCTTTTTGACCAGTCTGTCCTAGATTTTTATATCTGCCTGTGCTTATTAGTTAGCTTTAGTATTGTAACATTTCTGGTAGTTCAAAATATGAGACATAAATGGGTGAGGTTTGGTAGAAAAGCCTCTCAGCAATGCTTTAAAGAATTGAGTGATGTCTCCAGAGTGAAATCTTTATATTTTTTTAAAATGGTTTACATGGTTACGGGCTTATTTTGTCTGCAAAGTTTATATTGTTCTTTAGAACAGCATTTTATGTGCCGCAGCTTTGCACAGCCTTAAATTTGCTCAGTAACTTGCCTGATTTGCCGTACTCAGATATCCGAGTTAACGATTGGCCACCGCCGAGTGAAACCAGGGTGAATAATCACTAGTGCAGAAGTGAATGCAACAGCACTGGATAGTCCTTCCAAGTGTAAAACCTGACTGTGTTTCGGTAAAACATCTTTCTTTTCAAAGATAGATGATTCACCTGTCCATCTGGACAGCCCTATTACTTTTGCTTTGATCTATCTAGGAGTTAAAATCTCTTGGCAGGACTCTCACAGGAATCACTGGAACATATAGACCTCCCTCGAGCATTAGGGTACACTCCGTGGAGAAAGATTAATTTGTAGGAGTAAAAATACAAGTGTCAAGATTTAGTGCAAGACTTGAGGGTGTGGGTTGGAGTAGAGGGCTAGTCAGACCAAGCAACTGAAACCAAGATGGTCAGTGAAAACATTTCACTAAAAGATAAAACTGATGGAATATTTCAATATTTGCTTTTGAAGTATTTAAAAAAAAAGTGGGGAAAAAAAAAGCAGAGATGAGATGTAGTAGGTAGGTCTGAAGTCTAGCGGAGCCAGTCTGGCTCCGTGGTTTCCTTCCCCTGTTCCTGTGCATTCTGCTGTGGCCCTTGCAGAGTGTGCTGTCCAGTGCTGCTCTCCGTGACGTGACAAGCCATACCTAGCACGTGTGCCTTGGGGACGGGGTGAAAAAAAAGAAGCGACTTTTTGCACTGCTCTGCGTTGTATTCTTTTTAGCCAGAAAAGTGTATCCTACCTGCACGAAAAAAGATGCGGACTTATAGTAGTTGCGGAAGCTAATTCTTTATCCTCACACCAGTCCTACTGAATCTGTGAAGCAAATTTATACACTTCATTCTTTGCCTAAGATTTAAGGTTCAAATGCTGGGTTCCTGACGTTGAATGCTCAGAGATGGGAGACCTTAAGGCGACTTAGTTTGTGAGAAGAGCCAGCAGTAAATAGTTTAGACGCGCTTGCAGTATTCAGAACTACAGAAGAGACATACTAAAAATCCCTAGACGTTGTCTATAAAAACATTAAGGGGTAACCATGAGTTGTGATGAGACTTTAGCATGTAGGAGGCGTCCTTTCCTACTATTATTTCACCATGGAGACACTATGGTGCTGCACCTGGCTTTGCTCCCAACTTTGTTGAAATTTAGGATTTCCTAAGTACTACTTGCTAACCTTGGTTAATCTTGTTAATGCTGTTTTCTTTTCTTTTTTTTTATTGGCATGTGCCAGACCTGTGTGTGATGCAGGGCATGCAGTTCATCAAGCTATATTGTTCCTGCATTGCTTTGACTCCTGCATCAGAAATAGTTTGTCCCTTGTAAGTTACAAGTTACAGCAATTTGTTGGTTATTTTAAGAACTGTATTTATCTGCCTGATGCTGTTGTTTTACAGGTGCACTTGCAAAGACTAGTGACTTAAAGGAGAAGCTGATATTACAGATTTTTTTTTGTTTTAAATCCAACTTTTATACTACAACAGTCTATAATAGACACAGGCCTTTTATTAACGGTGATCTGCTTCAGGTGACAGCGGTCTACAAATAGTGGTCTGAAAATAGAATTTTGTTTTGGAAACTAACACTAACCTTTATTTATTGCATAGCTTTTGAATGCAGCTGTCTGAAAATGGAAAGGTCCAGCACTGTGGCAGAAGAGGGGTAGGTTCTTTTTCTGCTCCCTGTCAACTGGAAAAGATTTTAATCAGCCCGTGTTTAAGTTGCAACAGGATTTGTTAGAATGACTAAAGAGGTAATGAGAAATACAAGACAATTGATGGTAGTGATTAACATTTGGCTGAAATACTAGTGGCAACTTAAACTGTGGTTTTATGGTGTTCTCAGTGTTGTTTTCCTGAATGGCACAGTGAAATTAGTGATGAAAGGCCAGTTTCTTTCCTTCCTTTTTTGGGTAAGGGTCATGACCTCAGCTAGCAAAGAAGAAATTATGCTCGTAGGCGTAGTGGTTGCCTTGGGACTGATGATTTTAAGATTCATTTTCTCCTTCTACTGACTGTGCTCGTGTCTGCTTCTCTCCTTGCTGTGTTTGCTCAGATGTGGTGACAGCTCCCAATCCCAGAGAAGTCAGTGGAATTTCTCTTTTTGAGCTAAGGAGATTCCAAATTAGATTGTCTTCAGCATACTCCAATTCTTGATGTAAAATTTCAAGGGAGTTTCTGGAGTTGTAAGAGTATGATTTGGACCAAAGAGTTTTCTGCATAATGAAGTGCACTGGAAGTCCTTTCCTTAAAGGGTTAAAGGAATCTTTTTACTAGTGAGTGCAGTAGGAGTAGAGGAAGACGTTTAAGAATAGGAAGTGAGATTTACCCTCTGGTATGGTCTCTTTACTGACTTGCTGTGGGTAGTTTGTACTGAATCTTGCCCTCTCCTGGAGATATTGTACCACAGAGGTGATTGACCTAGTTTTATTATATCAAATGCAAAATTGTTTCCTCTGCTGATCGGTCACTGATTATCACTGCTCTGAAACTTCCCAGGTAGGCCCTTTAGTTCAGTAACTGTACAGTCAGGAGGAGTCAGCTGCCAATGGGCTAGAAAATATTAAGAGAGAAATTTCCCAGTGACATTCTTTTGTGCTCTAAAATTTTTAAATACGTCTTCTTCTTTCCTATAGTTACATGTGTTTTAGTAAAACTAGGTAGCTTGGAAAATGTCTTCAGTGACTTAGGTGCGTAAGTGTAATTTTTTAGAAGAATTTTGGAGGAATCTATCTCACTGAGTTTCACTAAGGATTAGACTCTATTAAAGAGATAGAAGAGCAGAAATAGCTTTGTAATCCTGGGAGATATATTTCAATTTTGTAAAATGTCATATTCTGCAGGAGAACTTTATAATAAAGACGTTTAGCCTTCCTTTATAGATTCTACCTTTGCCTGAAAGTGGTTCAGAGTAAAATCTTTAAATTCACATCTTCCATCTTTCAGGAGAGTGTCTGAAAGAGAGACATTTATGGAAAGTTACAGAGTGCTTTCCGCAACCTTTTCTTTTGAAGATGTTCTATTTTGTATGATTGATTATTATAAATTGCTCCCCCAATTTGTGTCTTTTCTAGTGAACGACAAAGTCTGTTTTTTTTTTTTTTTTTGTTACTTTTTCTGTTTCTGACTCAATGAATATGTGAGAATTACTATAAAGCAGAACAGTTCTAGATGAAGAAATGAAACAAAAAACACTTAAGAACTCCCAGGAGCCACCTGGTTAGGGTATTTCCTTGGCATGTGCTCTCTGATCTGGAGCCAGCAGATGTGCCTTCTGTAGCACAGGGAGCCCCTAACTGTTGGCAAAAACCACATTTGTGTGGTCTTGAGTAGAAAGGCTGCTCTGAAGCTGGAAAGACTTTGGACAAAGCTTAACTCACCCTTTTAAAGGAAAAAATGGGAGAATTGATTATTTTCAGGAAGTACTCTATATTGCTTATTACTTAAGTAACTTTGGAAAGTTGGATGTATTGTTTCTCAGCTTCTTAGGATGTTCAGGAGACTTTATTTTTGATTTACCTAATATTAATTGGATAATTAACGTATGCAAGAAAACAGGTATTCCATGTCCATGCTGTGTGAGGAAATACTTTTAATTTTAGCATGTCTTATTATCACTGTTGCTCATGATGATATGGAACTGAGAAAACAAAACATTGCACCTTCTCATACCGATTTTTCCGAGGACAGTTGTCTCAATTGCTTCTAGCTTCTGATCCTCAGAAGAGATCTCATTGAACTAAAAGTCAGC
The DNA here is from genome assembly GCA_034781795.1 of Crypturellus tataupa. Lineage (NCBI taxonomy): Eukaryota > Metazoa > Chordata > Aves > Tinamiformes > Tinamidae > Crypturellus > Crypturellus tataupa. Next base: position 173,356 of record JAWLRI010000265.1, read on the forward strand.
CTTGTCCTTATTTGCCAAGTCAGCATGGTAGAAGGCAAGCAACGAAGTTACAGATAGCACTTACCATGGGAAGGAAAAAATAATAATAAAACCAAGTGAAGTGGTTGAGCGATGTTACCTGAAGCTGTAGCAATTTGCTAGTGTTAAACCAGGCTATGCCAGCAAGAAAGAAAGCCTCCTTCCACTTCCAGCAACTTGGCTTTATCTGCATGCTGCCCTCTCATGCTGTGTGGAACCTACATTTATGCAGAGACACCATGACTAAGACAGAGGACCTTATGCGCTGAGGTTGTTTTAACCAGATTACATTGTTATTGTGGCTCAACGTGTGGTTGTAGAAATGTTTGTGGTGTTCACACACAGCAGACCATGAGGAGGACTAGAGAGGAAGGGAGGGTGAATTTTTCCTTTAACAATTAACGTAAAAAAAAAAGGGGAAAGATTATGTAAATACCAGCTGAATGACCTCTGTTGTTTTACAGCAAGCATGTATATAGTGTAAAACATTTGTTTTAGAAACATTTTAGAAAATAATACTTGTTTACAGAAGAATACTTTCTGTCACATCAACTGACTGTACAATTTGCAGATGATATCACTGTGTACAATTTGCAGATGATATCACTGTGAAATCATCTCTCTTTACTACAATGTTATTTAACTAAGTACAGTCAAAGTTTTGGATTTCATACTTTATTATCACTTGAAGAAAAAGTAGTGGTAGAAATATTCATTTTGTCTTCACACAATAAGAAAGGTTGTTGACAGGCTTTTGAGGGAAAACATAGTTGAGTGAAAATTTCGAAAATATAGGCAGCCAAAGTCAATAATATTATAGGAACCTAGATAAAATTCATAATATTGATTTAAATGTTGTGATTTTTATTAAATATGTTAATAGCAGCTTGTTTTTGAAATCTCAACCCATTAGCAATTGTTTTCTTTATTGGAGTAAACTTGGTAGTCCAGAAGAGCTCCTCTGTATCTCAAGGTATAAACTTAAGTTAAATGCTGACCTGGCAGTCAAATGATGTTAGTGAGAAGATTCATATTTGACCTCTGTGAGTATCATGTTTCTGAATGCAAGTACCATATCTTTATTCTTTATAATATAGATTTTGGTATGCTGCTGTGTTGTGCTGTGTAGTAAGGCACGTTTGATATGTACATGCAATTGCTCTTAATGATGTTGCACATGAAAAGCAGAAAACAAACGAAAAAAAGATAGCAAGGAAATTTGACTTAATATATTCATATATGCTCCATTTTCATGTTTTATAAATTTCATTCAAAGGTAAGTGATCTTACTGATAGCTGAATGCCAAGCTAAACTACTAAACTGCAACAACTCCATTGTTGAAAAGTACACACAAAAAACAAACTGTGACCTGAAAAGTAAACTTCCAGGGGATTATAAGAGAAAGTTTACTTACACATCAAGTATCTTAGTTGTAATTGTTCTGGCAGTTGATGTACATAAAATGAACAAAGTGGCTTGGCCCAGTATTGCATTAACAGTTGAATAAATTAATGTGTTCTCCCTTGTTTATTTTGCCTCCTAAAGTGTGAAAAAATTGCACCTTTGAACAGTATTGCCACAACCATCTGTTTGCAGTTTTGTTGCAAACTTCTACCAGAATAACCCTCACTTTGAAGAGAAAATTGATATGGGTTGTAAAAATTATAGTCTGTGACCCTAGGTTTTATGTCTCAAGTATCCCCAGTGTGGTCTGTACTGATACATCTTATGACTTCTTCAAGAAGTAAGTTAGCATCTTCTAACTAATTTCATATAGGAAATCAAGTCCGTGCCTCAAGGAGTCTGTTGTAACACGGAGCTTAGCGCCTTTATCTCGAGTTCAGGATCCTTTTACATGAAGTGTGTAGCAAGATTTGCCTTGCCCCGAACTGCTGTGTCAGCTTGAGCTGGCATGCTATTAAGTTGTTCCCATGAACCTCATAGATTTAGTTTCAGTTGTGAAATTACTAATATTGTCAGTGAACGTCAATTAACAACAGTGGTCTTGTATATTGCATATGAAAATCATTTTTATAGCTTATTGAGAAAGCATCAATCTGTATTTTTTGATGAAGCTCCCGAAGACACTGAAGTCAGTATTTTTTAACTGAAACATTTGAATACTGGTAAGTTTAAAACTGCAAGGCACCATTATTTGTAATCATAATGCTATTAAAATAAACATTCTGGATAGTTTAGTAATGAAATCTTAAAAGCTTTGTTTAAAAACCAGACACCTCCCCTTTCCTCTTGAGCTTAAACAGTGGCTTGTTTAAAAAACAGTAAAATTCCATAGCACTTAAAAATCTTTTGAAGTAGTTCTTCAACATCAGCAAGTAATTCTGCAAATTGCTTTTGAAGATGAGGCTTCATTTACTTCAGCCTGTGCAGTCTGATGGAGTGGATTAGTGGGTGTGGACTAATATTGTAATTTAGGCCTTTTTGTGTGCATGTGCCTTTCTCTTGAACACTCCTTATCAGATGTATCTCTATACTCTTGGAATAATTTTGCCTAGACCAAGGCTATTTTGTTCAGTAGTCATAAGTGAAAATGTAATGTATATATAATACTACAACACCGATGCTGGCTACTAAAAAATGAGAATTTAAATCTATTTTTTCCCAGTTCTCTAAACCAACTGCTGCTTTTGTTGCACAAATGCTGGGGCTGGAGTAGGAGTGCAGTTTGGGTAGACAGGAGAAGAGCCTTTATTTAGGTTGCCTTAGACAATTACGGAACTGTACCCTAAAACCTGTTAGTTTCACAGAATTCCTTCTATTTTATATTATTAGTTATTTAATGTGCTAAGACTGTTCACTAATATGATTACATGTATAAAGAAAGGAAAAAAAAGAGCGTTACCACTCAACATGTGTAAATTAAAATACCTATTTTTTGGAGCTGCATGTTTTTATAATACTTACATTTTGAAAGATGTGTAATACTTTCTATAAAATATAAGAGAAAGCTTTTTTTCTTGCTTATCACAAATCAAACCTTTCTTGTAGGCAAAACATGTCATAAGCTGTTACTTTAAATATTTAAACATTTTAAACAGTCTTCTGTTCAGAATAGCTCTTTTTCAGATTAAAAAGTTTAATATGAATTGTCCTTCAATTTCTGACTTCTCTTTTGCACTATTATTTGTGAATGAAGATTTTTAGATACAGCATGGCAGCTCTCTAGTTTCTATAAATAAAAAAGAAATAGTTTAAAAACAGTGCTTTCTCCTCCATCGTATTAATCCAAAAAAGGTATTTAATGAGAAACAATGAAACTTTTAAAGCATGTGAAAGAAATATTTCATTTTATTTTGAAACTTTTATAAGTTCAAACTTACTTTATCTGTCTTTTCCAGTATAAGTTCTGTTTATATGCCTTTCACAATACCAGGTTCGTCACTAATGCTTTATTATTTTAAACCAAAAGAATACCAAACCATGGGGTAGATTTCTTGACATAAAAGCTTCTGGTTTATCATTATTATTGCTTACTTTTTTTTGTGGCAGAGTGCTGAAAATACTCTGAAAATTATTTAGACAAATGCAAGGTAATTTGATCAATAATTTTATGATATGGTGGTGAAAAGCATAAAGTATTGGGACTTGAGGTTGACCTGGAAATACAATTTTTGCATATACATCGTTGTGACATTGGAGACATTAGTATATTATCTGTACATAACAAAAATTATAGTGCATTAATAATTAAGGTGTCAAGAAATGGTCTGTATTAGATTATACATCCTCATTTGTTTCCATTGAAAATTGCTGCAGATGTGACATTTGAATCCCTTAAGCTGAAAAAAAGAAATGTCAGAAGGAAATTTCAGCTGATAGGGACACTTCTGTAGAGGGGGAAGAATTATAGAGGGGTGAGGCTTAGCTCATAGCATCCACTATCTGCAGCCTTGCTAGGTTTATTACAGGGGAAGTCTGCTCTATTTTAGCCAATAACTGTGACTGAAAGAGAAGCAGGGGCTAATGCACATGAACTTCAGGGCATATTTTCCCATTATAGGAGCATTTTTTATTAAAAAGTAATGTGCTGCTTTTGGCTGCTTTTATTCATTTTAATTGGCTATTTTTGTTCATCATAAAAAGTGAGAAAAACATTAAAGCCAATTTAAGAAAATAAGGATGACTGGAAGCTGCAGAACTGACTCAGTTGGTGCGGATTTTTCTCCAGCTTTGTGAGTGTGTTATCTGGGCTCCCCAGTTGTACTGCTCATGTTGATTATCCTGACCAAACCAGTCTACTAAATGCTGAGGTGGTGTTTCCTCGCCACGTGCATCTGGGCAACCAGTGCTTCAGCGAGAGAACATAGTGAACTTCTGTGTAGAAGGAGGTGTTGCTAAACAGTATAAATAAGTTTATGGAAGGTGGGTTGAATTGGGAAATGCCTTCCATAGAAAAACAAGTTTAACTCTTGTTTTTAAAGAAAAAAATATACCTTAAAAAATAATTGAGAACAGAAAAAAAAAAAGCAGAATATGATTATCCCTCTAGGGAGTTTTCCTGCTTTGTTACATGTAAATGATTAAACAGGGACTGCACACTGGCATGGCACTGCAGACTCTGGGTTAAAACCATTATTTGCCAATTAATTCTCTTATCTTTTTTTTTTTTTAACATATAGTGTTACTGTTTTATTGCACAATGAATGGTCATAATCTCTTTCCATTAAGCACATTAATTGCCTTTGTGTGGAAAAAGAGTAGCAGGAGCAGTGAGGACAAAGTTGTTTTTCTGCTATAATTGTGTCAACCTCAGGATTTTTTTTTTTTCACAAACATGGGACATTTATTTCTTGGATGACTGCTTTACATCCAGTCCAACTGGTATGGACTGGAGGATCATTACTGGTGTGTCATTTGAAGTGTCGTACCTTGTGCCTGTAGCTTATCTATACCATAATATATTTGCCTTTCTTCCTTAACTGCCCCTTGTTTGTTTACACCGACTTTGTCTGCCTTCTGGCTGAATTGTGAGCTGCTGAGCAGGAACTGTGCCCGCTCCATGTGTTTAGTGCCTATCACAATGGGTCACCAATGCTCTTGTTGTCTCTCCTGTAATGTAAACAGCGAGAAGTTAATCATTGTCATGGAAAGATTTTTTTCTTTTTTAGTGATGTATGTGAGGTTGATTTGATTGTTTTGGATCTATGTACGAGTTTTGGAGACCTCCAGTATCCTCAGTGATCTGCCTGCTTACCTTTCTATCAATCTCCTCAAAAATCTACAAAATCCCCTTTGCGATGATACTGCTGTGACCGTGCAGGACTTGGAAGCTTTGCTATTGCCTGCCCAAGCAACAGTTTTCTGAGGATAAACATGAGAGATATAATTAGCCAATGCCTTCAGTTCAGTACTTTTCCATACTTTAAATATGAAATAGGTAAAACTTAGAGTTTTGGAAAGTACATTTTCTGTTTCAGCCACACGTTGTCTGACCGGCGATCATTAAAACAAGCCGGGCTGTTGTTTAAATTGGTGCAATTCTGATAGAACTTTTGATTTGTTTGAGTGGTCTGAACTTCCAAACAGAGGAACTACAAGAAATCTGTCACTGTAAAGCTGCCTATTGAGGATTTATTTTAGACACCGTTATTTTAACAGTTGTTTGAAAATTACCACGTATACCCTTAAGAGCAAATAGAAAACAAGCCAGTATAACAGGTACAAGAAAATCCCTTAAAAATGCTTCCTTAGTTAAAATATAAAGTGGTTCAAGAGCTACTGGTGCAGGGAAGAGGAGGAGGAAGACATTGAAGTTGCCCCTGGTGAGGAGTGGAGGAAAACTTCATGTGACTTGTTGGAGAGCCTGTCCGTGGTTTCTCACATGAAGCATGGCCAGTGTCACCGCAGGATCAGAGAGCTGGGGAATGACTCAAGGTTGGCTGCTCTGGTGAAGAGGAGGCCTGGCCTAATGAGGAACACTGAGATGGTGAGGTGGGATGCAGCTCCGCAGTGGTACCTGGGCAGGCAGGAGTGGGATGCAGTGTTGACATACGGCCTGGAGCTTTGCCAACCGGTGTTAACACAGGTACATGTGTTACTGTGTGCTAACAGGAGGAAGGAGGAAATACCCAGACAGGGAGACAGTTGTGGAGATTAACGTAAGTGTTGAGACCATGTAGTCAGGGCTTGTTGGTTGGTGTTTAACAAAACATTCACTTTATTAGTATAGCTCGCCCTTTACCTTCTTTACTCTCCAGACTGGGCTAAATCCTCTTGACTTTCTCCAGTAAGGGCAGCCGCCTGGGGGTAATCTCTAGATGCTGGCTGCCAGCTCTGAAATGGACCTGCTAAAAGTGGTTAGCCTTTCCATATTTATTCTGACAGTTGTTTGGCAATGCTGTTTAGATGCTATATTGCCTAAGCAGGTGGAGGAAATTGGAGTATGGCTATATTCCAAGTGGAGTGAATCATCAACCATTTTAGCAGGGGACAGGAGTATAGTTTGGATCAAGAACTGGCAACTATTCTGTTTAGTGGCTTCAGAGACGTTACCTGTAATTGATGGTATGAAAAAGGTGTAAGACAGGTTTGTGGCAATGTGCAAGGAGAGTATTAGAAAATAGCTGCAAGGATGGAGAGAGGATCTGGTGGTCAGATATGAACAGCATCATGAAGAGCCCTCTGCTTGTAGGAGTCTCAACTGCTGAAGCCACATCCATGGTCAAACACTGGCTTTGCAGCAGCAGGTTGTTTATAACCACTGGAACTGAAGGGGGTCAAGTTCCTGTGTGACTGTGAAGCTAACATTGCTGCTGTAATTCTGACAGAGCTGTCAATGCCACTATGAAGTCAGACCTGTAGCCAAGAGGAGCAGGATTTGTGACACACTAATGTAGCACATTCAAATAGTTTAGATTTGATCATTATGCTTGCTTTTCCAGGAGGAGAAAGAAAAAAATATATATATGTATGTTTAATTTGAATGCTACTTGTCTTCTGATGTTCTTCAACTGCCTTTCTCAAAGCCTGGATGAGATTCTGGAGAAGCATTGTTGCCTGCCTCCTCTATTCTTAATTTTTCCTCTAGTCATACACTATTAGAGATATGATACTGGGCAAGATGGACATTCGTCTGACCTGATATGGCTTTATTATGCAATTTGTGCTTATGCAAGTAATCCTTCTCCTGTGTAATATGAAACCAAGTCCTCCTGCAAGCTGCCTCTCCTGGAATACAGCTTTGACACATACTATATGCACTAGTTCAGCATTGCAGCATGACAGAACCTGGTCACTGAGCACAGAACTGGAGTGGGATTACTTTGCGATTGAAGATTTACTAAATCAAATTCATGATACACGATGTTATTGGAGTACCAGAACTGCTGTTCTAAACAGATAAAAACTAATATAAAGCACTGTTGACACATTAATCTTTGTAAAACATCACAGCGAAGATTTTCTAATTGAAGGATAATTTGTTTAAATCTGTTTAAAATGTAATAATAGATTCTTTTCTTCTTGCCATCATTGGTGTTCAGATTTCACAGTGATATATTACAGTTACTTCTCTCACTTCATTGAAAGATACTTTGATCATTCCTTATACACTGGAAAATTGCCTATTTTATAAATATACAAATATATATTTATTATAGTGAAAGAGATTAAATCTTTGAGATTTTTGTGTGTCACAAAAGTGCTTCTGGTTTTGAGGAGCCATCTTGATCATTGCTACGTTTATTTCTTTGCAACTATCTGTAGTTGTGATGAGGGCAGAGCTTTATCAAAGCAAAAGCCAGGGTATGTGGAATGGAATAGTTTGGTTTAACAAATAATTGTGGCTCTTTTGCTTTTAAAAGTATGAATCTTGATCAGTTTCTGCATTTTTTTTCATCTTATAGGAAATATAAGAGATACTACATATAGCTTGACATAGTTGGTTGGAAACTGGCTAAAATTAATGTTGTGTAAAGTATGTAAAGCAGCATAAGAACCATTGGTAACTGTTTACATGCTATTAATAATTAGCAACGTTCAGACTAGTCTGTTAGGAAAGAACCACACATTGGGTACAATAGAAACTCAACTCCATACAGTTGGATTCAAATTACATTTGACTTGGACAATAGGGCATGAATGGTGCTCATTTGAGCTTCTGCCACTGTAAACAATGAGATGTTGGAATGTTTCATTTGTTTATTGATTTATTTATTTGGACAGGTGCAAGTTGATGATATTTTATAATGTATTTTTTTTCAAATAAGGCCAGAAAAAACCTTAACAACGTTCTCCAGTCAGAGCATATGATGATAACCAGTATCATGAATGGATAGATTCAAATTAATTTAATCTGTAGCTGATTTTGAATTGGTGTCTTAAACTAATCAAAAACAAACCTATGTTCTAGAGAAAATGCTTTATGTGCTCTTTAACCACTTAGAAAATAGCTATTTTTTTCTGTTTAAATTATTTTTTATTTATTAAATTTCCTTTATTTTCTGTTAAACATCATGTATATGTCTGTAAGGTAGATTCTTTTAATGTTAATGGGGTTCATCCATGAGAGGAGGGCATTCAGATCTGATGGATCCCATCTGTATGAGGTTTGTTCTCCAGGGTATAATTTTCCTTGGCTATTTGAAACTCTTTCCTAAGTGCCTTATGGCAGTCAGGTTCTATAATTTGCAGAATGGTGTCAGGAAGAAAGGGCCAGGAGGATTACTGCCAGGTTCATAGCATAGGAAGTAGTATCAGAGGATTAATTGCCTAAATTAATCCTAAGATAGAACTGATTCAGACACTATTTTTTCTTTTTTATTTTTATTTTTATTTTTTTTGGAGAAGGTTGAAGCTGGAGAATCAGTATGATGGTAGATGCAAAAGACATTATGTCTAGCCCAGGCTACTCATGACAAATAACAAATTGCACAGTAATCTGCAAACAAGAGAAAATCTGACAAATAAAAGTGTTTTAGACAGAAATAAATCTTATTATTAAGGATTAAGAGGGCCTTATGCAGTTAATATCTTAAATTTATCTTGCTGCACATCATTGGTCTATGCTATTAAGTTCAAAGCTGTACTGCGCATCAGGTGATGAGAATCCGAACAGATTGAATATACACTCATCTTGATGAATAAGGGCTTTAACGTCTCAGTTCTTACCGCGAATTTGCTGGCTTTATTTCTCTTTCAACATAATGTTTCCTTTAAACAATGACATGGCTTCTCCTTCCGATCCACGCGTGCGATTCCTGTCAGTGCTAACAGCAGTTATGTGCAGGCACTGATGGAAGAGGAGACTAGAGTTTCTCCTGAGGTGAACAACTGTTTATAATTAGAGCTGTGGGAATGAAGGAAAACCCTGCTAGCAAGCAAACAGTCACTCTTCCAAAAAGCTTGGTAAACTCATAAAGCTCAGGAGCTTAATCTCTGAACCAGAGTGCTTGTTATCTAATCCCCACCAGCTGTTGTGTACTTGGTAGCCATGACATCTGTAATAGAGCTGAAGGGCCTGTCTATATTGGTTGGCACCTTTAGCCACCAACTGAACTTGATTCTTCTTTCATTGCTCACATTTACCTGCTTTAAATCATTAACCAGTTGTTCAGGGTTTGATTGTCCATTTAAGGATACTTTATAATAGGTAGTTTCTGTTACTCTTCATATAAGGTATATTTTTAGATAACTAGATTTTCAGCAAGTCTCTTCTTTTATCAGCAAGGAAAACAAAATCGCAACCAAAAGAATTTTTGCTAGTCAAATGCTAATTTATTATACAGATTTCAAAATGACCTTGGAGATAAATCTCTGAGTCATGTTTTAACTGAAAAATGGTCGTATTTCTAAAAAGTATGGTACAACCTCATATATGTGTCTCTGTTAACTGCTACGTATGTATTCACATATATGGTTAGAAAACTATTTAACTGCGGGAAAAAAAATGTTTTTATTAGTTAGTTTCAACTTTGCTACATACAGTAAGTTTAATTCTTTTTAAGGCAGCAGAGGAGAGAAATTGGTCCAAGTAGTAGCGTGAATACTAGCACAGCAGCTACTGAGAATCACTGTTTATGAGATGTCCAAAAAGAGACATAAATCTGTTGCAAACGTGTTCAGAAGTTCTGTGCCTGTCTGGTTTCTGATAGTTTCTGACATTACTTGCTAGGAGTGAAAGAAAGGAAGTTGACAATATATGTTATGATGCTGGAGACTAAAATCCAAATCATGAAGTACATCTACAAGATAGACCTGAACCCTCTCAGTCTTGAGAAAATCATTCATTTTTTGTCTCCCAGTTCTTGGGCAAATGCTGTAAATTAAGCCTACTGTTAAAAAAACAGAAACCACAACTACAAGCAAGGTTGAATATAAGCAGTTGGGTAAACTTGCTTGAATGGAGTGCTATCACTTTGTATTAGACATGGATCATGGAAAAAAATATAGTTTGGGTCTGTTAGAGTGTTAGAGGGAAGGATGCCTTTTTCCTGGATTCCAAATAGGTTTGGGTAAGAGGTAAATGCTGAGCTATTCTGTCCAGCTATAACAACATTGCTGGGCAGGCAACATGAAAGAAATTACATCCATAGATTATCTTACTGGTGAAAATTTATAGCTCTAGCACCTGAAGAATTAGATGCAGATTTTGTAGTCATTGCTATGGCCAGGATTGAGTCCAAAGTCTTGCTTTGGACTTGCAAAAAGCAAGACTTGCTTTGACTGACAGTGTGATACTGTGGATTGAAGCTCTTGATCCAAAACAGGATCTCCTCATGACAGTTCTCAGCTTATGTAATACATACCATCAAAATCAAGGAAAATATTTTCATAAATAAAACCAACTGCACCGAGTTTTGTAAGAAATTCTTGTTAAAATGTTATTTAATTTCATTTCAGTCAGTTTTCACTTGGAATTCAATTCACTGATGCATTTTTTTTTTCTCTCCTCAGAATGGCTCTAAGAAGGTCTGGGACTTTATGAGGACACATGACAGGTAACGGGTGGAATCACAATATTTCCCTTTGCCGTTTCCATTGTATTTCACTCCATGTCATCCGTTGTATTTCACTCCATATCATCTAGGCCAAATCCTACTGTGCTGAGACTCTTTGTCCTCCAAGTTATTGTTAAAGTGTCACTTCTTGTATAACTCTTGCAAATATAACTCAAATATTTTAGCAGAAATTTTAGTATCTACTTGTGGTGTGATGTGTCTTTCAATATTTTTGTCTTTTTTGTCTGCCTTTGAGATGTTAGAATTTTACTGATTACTTTAAATATATTACACATTTTATGGTTATATAAAAGATGTTGGGATTGTAAGAAATTTTCTTCTTTACCTGGAGGGAAGAACTATGCACCACATACTGAGACTTAACTCTGTTATTTGTGATGTTACATGGCCTGTAACCATGCTTTCCTGCTCAGTGGCAGATAAGGCCCTAATATAAATGCTACTAAAAAGTAATTAAACTTTTGGCCATCCTGTTCGATTTTGTCACATGCAATTATTTGGAATAAGGTAACCTCTGTTTTAGGTTTGAACAAACTCAACAAACTGCACTAGCTCTTTTTTCCCCCCAACATTGCTATATAATGATGATGTTTCAGGCAAAGCCTAATTCAAGTAACTTTGAAAATGTCTGAGTACTTTTGTAGCATTTCTTCTGCACACTGAAACCTTCTCATAAGTATACAGGAAGAAATAAATGGTCAGTGACTTTATTCTCTTTCAAGTTTTATTTATCTTATTAAGGAAGAAAAAAACGATCTGGACTTCAAAGGTAAGCTGCTGCAAAATAATAGCAAATAAGGAATATGTAAAACAGACCCAGTCTCAGCTTTAATGAATGCTAAATATTTGTTCGTTTTGAACGTATTAAGGTTTAATTTACTCACTGAAAATTTATTTAACTGAAAAATAAAGATAAAAGCAAAGGTAACAACATTTTCCTCAGAAAAAGATTTTCTAACTATTAAATATAAAAAAATGAAGCAAAGTACCAATAGCAAAATAATTATGACTCATAACCAGAGTCATCTTTGTATATCTATTCTTTTTGAGTGTGAAATAAGTTGGTAAAATCAATTGCACTTTGGAATTTTTTCTGTCAGAATTCTTTAAATCCTTACAGGGAGTATTCTAATGTGTAGATGCCTGAGATTCACATACGGTGGTTGCAACATTTTTTATCAATATAAAGATTATGAGGGTAAAAGTTCCAGGAAGACTAGGAAAATATTAGATTGATTAAAATGCTTGTAATATTTGAGACTAAGGACAGAAAAAAAGGAGAGATATTTTAATACAGAAATTCACACTTGTTTTTGGAATTTGCCATGAAGACAGTTTTGTGTTTGCAATTTTTCTATCCAGATGGGCATGTGCTAGATTTATGGTCAGAGATAAAAAGGCTGGGATGATAATTGATTGCTGGAGATGTAACACATGCCCTCTATTTTCAAGCAAGTGAATCCAGCTTCAAGTCACAATAAGAAGAGTGTAACTTGCTAAAGGATAAATTATTTCATTATTATTTTTTTCTTCAACTTTAGTTTATCGTTGTTAGTATATGCAGCGGAGTGGGATAAATATTAAAGGATAATTTTTCCATGAAGTTCTTGGGAACAGTATTTCTGAAGGACTTTGGTGGACATTTTTAAAATATTTGAGAACATAACTGTATAAAAAGGCTACAGCCACATGTCATGCCAGTCATCTCTGGTCGCATAACATTTGTTAGCTTCAGATGTACAACAGCTGCCATCCTAACTTACTAGTGACTACTGTTGAACTGTAGAATGTGTAACACTCTCACAAGTAAATTCATTGCAACTTGTGAAACTGAAGAAATAACATGAGTTTTCTGTATAGAAAACCCATATTTTTGCATAAATTCTGTCTTTAATGTGAATCCAATTATTACCATATAGCCTAGTCAGGTTCAAGCTCTTTTATAATATATTAAAGTCTGACACTTCTATGTTTATGGGGCTGCTTTGAGGCTGGTTACATGGCTAAGCTTTCCCTGTGCAATTGTCTGATGATTTCTGTGTTTCATTCTGGTCTAAATTTTGTATTTGTGCTATAGTTATTGTATTTGATTTTATAATAAACTGTTTTCACTATTGATACCGTGAAAACTGTTCACATTTGTTCTGGAACATTAAACAAACACATGCACAAAGATTATTATGGAAATAATTCCTTTTTCAGTATTATTAAGTAGTTCTTGCATTAGTTCTTTAAACTAAAATCATAATTTTGCCCCTTTTATCAGAGCTGTAATTTTTAAAAGATAGGAAGATATTAAAGCAATTTTGTTAAAATATGTTCATATAGGATCATATACCTTATTAAAAACCAAGAGTAAGAGGGTATCATAATTAGAGGACTCATAGAGGACAGAGTAATACTCAGTACATGTCCTTGTCCATAAAGTTGGGAAATAGCTGTCGCTTTAAGGACTTTATAGATATGTTGCACAAGTAAGACAGTTTTCTTGGAATTATTCAAAATTTCTTTTACTTCTGAAAATGCTGTAATGCCTTGAAATGGCAGGATTTTTTTAAACTCAGACTATTTACTTAAATTGAACATGCACATCAGGATGCCAGGTCTGCGTGTGTGTGTGTGTGTGTGTGTGTGTATATATATATATAAGTTATATATTTACATATAGTTCATATGTATGATGAATTTAATGATTTTTAACACAAAAACAGCATTGTGCAAGTCGTTTTACAGGCACTGAGCCTGTTGCCTGTCTTCATCTGGCAATCTCAGTGGCAAAGGTACGCGTGTGCTTGAGGCTGATTTCATTACTATGTAGCAACGAACTTGTATGTTCGGTTCCTTTGGGACATCTATGTTTCTTCCCATCTCAAATGAAGTCAGAATAAGCCAAAATTCAGTAAATTTGTATCAGAATATAAACTTGATACAAGAAAACATTTAGCAGTAGAGATGAAATTACTTTTGTATAAATTTATCCTTTTCAACTGTTCAAATCACATAAAGACAAAAACATGAAAATTGCAATAGTCACCTTAGGTGTGAGCCACTTTTAAAATCTGACAATATATTGCAGTAGGATGCAATACAAAAGGATTTAACCAAATGACATAACGTTGACACAAGGTGAAGCAGTGGAGATTATGTGAGAGTTTCTTTTCTTAGTTATTGATATTGGCTTGAGCAGATACAGGCCTAGGCAAAGTGACCTTCAGTGTGTGGGTCCTAAGCTTTCATAAGTTCAAGAACATCCAGAAGTAGGTTATCAGTCCTGGAATCCCCTCTGCTTTGCTTAGTTTGTAATTTATGATAAACAAATAATTGCTTATTCTCAATCCCTGCATGTTAGTATTGTTGTTGTGGTGGTGTGTGTGTTTTGGGGTGTTTTTGTGCAAAATAGTTACCAGCTGACACTGTTGCTGTTGCTGTGGCAATCTGCAAAACCTCCATTGCCAAAAATCAGCTGAGTATCAGTACAGACAGAAGAGGCAGCATTTCTACCATATTTGGGTTCACATTGCAGTGGAAAGATTGTCTCCTCAACACAAGAACACCAGAACACATACCCACAGAGAGCAGTTAAGCTCTGAACAGTTTATCCAGGGAGGCTGAGGAACATCATCCTTGAAAAAGGGCAAAACTTGACTGGAGAAGTCCCTGAGAAACCAAATAAAACTTTTCAGTTTGTCTTGCCTTGAGCAGGACGCTAGATCACATTTCTGGAAGTCCCATCCAACCTGAGTGTTTCTACTTTATCAGTTGATTATATGCTCATAATCAATGTTACATTTCCCCTCTGACAACTGTCAAAAACTTACCAACTTACCAAATTTTCAAGAAATTTGTTAGCTTGCAGGTCACTTATCTATGTGAAAATAACATATTTCCTCTTCTAATTCTGCAGAATTGTATTCAAGTTAATGTTGCTTTGAAGAGCATACAGATAAGCACTATCAGAACTGATTTATTACAGTTTTAGAAATAACACTGAAGACTACTAAAAATGAAAGAAGAAAAGTAATAGTCCTTTATTATTCCTTTTTCATTGTAATTATTTAACAAGTTTATTGAGGTGTTGCCCCTAAGTGTTACATATTCTGCGTGTGCTGGTTTAGGTAGTAACACATAGCAAAAGACACGTTCTGCAGTTACCTTATTCAGTAAAGTAACTGAATTGTTTATTATGAAACATGCTTGCAAAAATGCTTGCAAACTAGAGTGCAAGAAATGAACAGTTAAATGCAATATGCTTCTTTTTCAAATTAAATGTGATATGTTTCAAGATGCTTCTTATGTTTGAGTCTGTTAGAACTAAGAAAAGATCTTAGTTGTTGTGTGTATTTGTTTGTTTTTTTAAAGATCACTGCTATTAAAAATAACAACTGACCAGAAGGACATTTTCCATTTACCAAATTATAGTAATTTTTTATCGGGGTAGAAACATACTAAATATTACCAGCTAATCATCTATGCCTATAACAAAAAATTGTCTTCTAAAACCAGACTCATGTACCAGTTATATTCTCCTTTATCCTAATTTTGTTGTATTTGATACAGTAAGAGCTTGAAATATAATATTTACGTTTTACATTCACCTACGTTATGCAACAGTAGACATAGTTCATTTCAAGTTTCAGCAACTTTCTTTAAACAAATTCAAGGCTTTTAAAAGACATAATTTGAGAACAGATGAAGGTCAATGTACTATCATGTGCCTGCTCTTGTGCTTCAAGTAATAATGTTTGAGAACAGGACCATAACTCTACAGTATGCTAGCTGGGATGTAAAAGTCTTGATGGAAAAAAGACTTAAAAAGCCATTTGTTATTTCTGTAGAAAAAGGAGGAAAATAATGTTCTGGTCTTAAAAAACAGGCTCCTTTTAATTCAAGAGGGTAATTAGGCTTTATAGTTCATATATCACAAAGACTACTGGAAATTATGGTTACAAGAGGGTCTTGGCAGGTATTGCAGGCAATCTTGGCCACAGTGTACTGTCCCCCGCAGGTACAAGCGTTGTTATCACACACAGGAGTTTTATTAGTGCAACTCGTTAAAATTCATATCACTCAGCCTTGAGAAACGACCGAATGTCCTCAATCTGGTGCCGTGTGCTATGATTTTCCCTGAGCAAAGGGTTGCCGTTCAGGTGCCGCCGCGTCTCGAGGTGCGCTGCGTCGCGGGCTGCCGCGGCCGGGATGCGGGAGCCGCGCGTGGCACCACGGAGCCCGGGGCTGAAGCCGGCAGCTATGGAGACAGGGTGGAAGTCATGTGCCCTGGCCACACCACAGCAGCGGATTGAATTCCTTCTCCTGTTTCATCCGCCAGGTCGTTTGGGCTTTATGGAAACTCGATCCTGTATGTATTTTTCTGCTTTGTGTCCTAGCGTATTATAAGACACCATGAAATAGAGCTCAGATGCTCCCTTTGTGTAAGAATTATCACAGTAGATTTCAGATGGATAAAATGCTGCTTTTTAATGTAGGTGAACTCTATTTCTTGGGTGGCATGTGCCTTTTATGTACGGCAGCACACTGTTGTGCTGTAAACCTTGTCTGTGTTTGTAACGTCTCCTTCAGGGTGTCGATGGTGTGGAATTTTTGTGATTATCTCCAGAGATAGCGCAGAGGATAATGTGCCGTTTCAAAAAACTGGGTGTAGTTCAACAAACAGCAAAAATGATAAAAAGTTTGAGGAGATAATAGCTGAGAGAAAAGGTAATGATCGCTGGGCATGTTCCTGCAAAGGATAACCCAACTGAAGAGAAAGGAATTACAGCTTATCACAAAAATGTAAAGGGATGTAATAAAGCAGACAGGAATCGTTTAATTTCATCAGTCATCAATGACAGATTGAGAAATATTGGTCTCATAAGAAAGTACACTTGAAAATGAAGAAGAAGAAACCGTTTTTATGAAGAGGCATAAGACAGTTTAAGAGGCATGTTCTGCAATCCCTATCATTGGAAATGCTCAAGTCTAGACATGGAATCTGTTTATCAAGGATACTATCGGGATAATGATATTTTTCCTGCTGTTAGAAGGAACAAACTTGGTAAACTGTTAGTTCCCTTTCAACCTAGTAATTACATGATTTGTTTGCATATGGTATTTGCAAATAAAATTCATTTAATGTCTGATTTCTCTTCTTTTTTGTGCTAGTGCTTGACAGAACATCTGTTTATATGCCAGGAATTCTGCAGGCATGTTTACTGTCTTTTAGATGTCTTATTATTTGATTATGTTGTTAACTTAAGATCTGATCTATATAAAATCATAGCAACGAGGAAAAAATAATTGTATTTGGCACTGTAAAGGTAAGAGAAAAATGCAAAATCAAAAGCCAGATTTTCAGATTCTGATTCCTAGCCTTTAAGTATGTGCTATTGAAACATACATATAGCATTCAAACTCTCTCAACTGTATCACTGAATTTGGATAAAATGTCATTAAGTTTTCTGTTCAGGGCTTCCCTTCCTTGGAAAAGTTAAACGTTGGCCTAACGTTAAGAAGTGAATCAGTGAAAATGCTTTAAATAAAGCATTTATGTTGGGCAGATTATAGGTTCTAGTTTTTACAACTTTAAGAGTTTCAGTATTTTCAAAACTATGCAAAACAGTTAGGCATGTTATTCTGTTACAGTCACTGAACACAAGAGTTTCCCCCTTGCTTCCAGACGGTTTTGGTTGAAACATGTTTTCTCTGGAAGGGTTGCCAAAAACTAACATTGTCCAGAGACATTTAGAGTGGTCCTGGTCAGCTTTTGAGATTGGTACGAGTGATCTTATGAAAGCTAAGAAACACTCTATAATCTCATCATATAATTTTGAATTTTAGCTGTAAATATATCTTAGAAAGGAAGTGATTTTTGCATCCAGCATTTTAGAAATGGGAAAACTAGGTAAAATGTGATTAACAGTACCTGTTTCTCAGTCTGTTCTTGTTAATCAGAGTAAGACAATATGATTGTATTTTAGAAGAGGTTGATTGTTATTTACTTCATATTTGATTTTTGGTGCATGTGAAGCCAATTTGCTGTGGTTTTTATTTTACTTTAGGTAGTACAGAAGGCTTAAGTTTTTATTTGTTGGTTTTTTTGGTGATCTATCGTTGAAAGTTGGTATTGCTTTAAGACTATGACTTTTATCAGAATGCAGTCATACTGCTGCCATTTAGTTAGATTGTTTTTATTATGTGATAGGAATTATAAACAGCAATTTCACAAATAATTAAGAATTGGAACAAAAGCCAGTCAGACTCTTGGCATATGTTGCATATAATGGCCCACAAAGCTTTACTTAATCAAATCAAATAAATTAGAATAAAACCTGAATTTAGTTATTAAAATATTTTGTTAAAAGAATCCCATTGAGATTTAGTGTGTCATTCCCAAGGGTATCCTGGGATACGGGCCAAAATATGACACTTAAAGAATGTTATTGAGAGCAACCTGCTTTGATGTCTCATTTATTTTGCAGCTGAATTTGCTTTTTTTTTTTTTTTTTTTTTTTTTTTTTTGGTGGTGGGGGTGGTGATGTTATGTGAAAACAGAAAGGATTATTTATTCCACGAGGTTCTGATGCTTCTTATTCTTTGATGGATTGATTAAGCTCCCAGGTACAAATTAGTGCATTACAAGTAGATAGCTTATATTTTTAAAGTGCATATATGTAGATTTGTTAGCACTTCTTAATTCATTCTTCTACCAGTCTGATGATTAACCAAACATATGCTTCCTGCTCTATAGTGTCATGAACAACTTCCTGCTGCAGTTCATTTTACTGAAACTAATCTTCCTTTTGCTTTTTTGTCTAAAGTCGCATTTATTTTTCTTAAACATACATGTCTTACCACTTTATTCTGGTTTTACTTAATGCTAAATGTATTTAAATTGTATTGGAAGATCATTCAAATTTCATCAGGACACAGTGATCTTCTAGAGGTCTCTAATTATCTTTTGCCAAATCCACTTTATCTGTGATTAGTATGAAAGGCTGAATGTTTTTGTCAGGAGCTTATAGCTTTGCTTTTGTAATAGGCTGCATTTTAAGCAGCCAATTGGATTGGTGTTGGCCTTTGAAAAATGTAAAATGCTTTGAAGGAAGACTTAAATGAACCAATAAAGATTTTGCAAGCACACACATTTAATCTAAGGACTATCTGCATTATGGCTAAAAGCTCTGGGAAACTGGAAGAATTGCACTGCAGAATAATCAAAGGGTACAGCTTTAGCGCAGGTCTGTTCTGCAAATGAAGGGACTTTTCTCTGGCTTAAGATACTAGGTGCCTCTCTGATAAAAAAAGAAGATAACACTTATAGAGGCCGTATTAAAAGTTTTCCTGGACATGTCCAGTTATGAAGAAATAAATGGTTAATTTGAATAAAGAAGCAACACAGGGAACCTATTTCTTTGTTTCACAAAGATGCAAAAATACTTTTGAAATACCCGAAGATGAACTGCACCCTGCCGATGTATGTATCCCCTGAGAGAATTATTTTTGATTATTAGATCAAACAAGTCTGTGGTTTTGTTTGTTTGCTCTAAAATGGAAAGTGCAGCAGCCATTTTTGATTAGAACAAGAAAAGGGTGCCTGTTAGCTGCCTTGCTTTCACTCTGACTTGGGGTACTTCTCCAAGGTAGTACTTTAAAAAACTAAATGGAATGATGTTCTTGATGTGGTAAACTGACATGAAAGGTCTAGTTTGCAACACTGGATTAACGAAGGAAGCTGAAACTCCATAACTTTAAGAAGAAAGTCAAATGTATACTCCAAAGCTAAAATAATTGTAGGACAGCTAAATGCTTCATTTGTCTTACTAACTTTCCTACTAGGTTAATTCATTAGCTCTTTTATGAGCCATACAGACAAAAATATTGTGTGTTTTATATCTGCAAGCCAAGATAAATTTACTTCTGTTAATATTTCTGTGGTTGCATCCTGATTTGGGTTATCTTCTGATTGCATCTAGGGGATTTTTAATAGCAAATATCATTTGTGAACCAAGGGGACTGCCTGCATCCAGTGCTTGCTTTTATTCCTGCATGTCATTTTTGTATTTACTGTTTTGGAATATTCCATTCTATTTCCATCTCTTCTTGAGAATGGTAACTGAATAACCATGTGTTCTGATTTTTTTTTTTAATCAAATAACTCATCCTAGAGCCTTCACAACAGAAGTGAGATTATCATTTGCGGGCAGCACAGAGAATACTACAGACTTTGAACTAATTACCAAATAATTCTTAGC
Organism: Crypturellus tataupa; assembly: GCA_034781795.1. Classification (NCBI taxonomy): domain Eukaryota; kingdom Metazoa; phylum Chordata; class Aves; order Tinamiformes; family Tinamidae; genus Crypturellus; species Crypturellus tataupa. The sequence continues at coordinate 193,602 of JAWLRI010000265.1, forward strand.
CTTTAAGGGTAAGTTGAAGTGGCTGGGGTTAATAAATGGACAGTCCGGGCTTTTAATGCCAGGGCAGCCTTTTTAGGTGCTTTATCCTCTAATATTCCATTCAGATCCGAATTCATGTGTGTGATATGCCAGGCATCTATGCAAGCAGAGAGCAAGTTGCTCTTAGAATGATTAAAGAAAGGTCAGTTTCTTTACCCTTATTTCCTTATCAATTACTTAGCATACAGCAGTATTAGTACAAGATTATCTTTAAAAAGCCTCGTCTCCAGCCCTGAGTCTTACTCATTCACAGAAACACAAGAGAATCTTGTCCTTTCCTTTGCTCTTACTGTGCTATGTTGTATTTTTTTTGCAAATACACATTTGTAAAATGTGTGCTAAGACCATAACTAGAATAATGAAAGGCCTGGTTAATCTTTATTAAATGACTTTAAAAGTTTGTTTCTGTCTCATGAAAAGCAATTAGTTAGTGTTAGCAGTTGCTTGTGGATTAACTGTAGCTGAGGTCAACAACTGACAAATCATCAAGATAGAAGATTACTGAACCAATGACTACAAGGTGAAATTCTGTTTCAACCTAAAAAGAGAAAAAAAAGGCAAACAAAAAAAGATGGAGAAAAAAGGACAAAAAAAAAAAGCTCCTTGGAGTATTGAAGCTTTCAAGGTACGCAGTCTTATAGCTTTGGCAAAGCAGATTTAACTTTCTTAGCTGCTAGAAGATGCTTCAAAAGAATTAACTTTCTGCCCTCTATACGTGTGTGAAAATTTTAATAGGATGTTGACTTTCATTTTAGTTGATTATTTTCCAAACTTCTGCAAGAGACATTTTGGATTATAAAGGATAAATTCAGGTGGTTATCGTCTCTTTTAATGTGAGTCTCAAATCTGGAAGAGGAATTAAGAGTCTGGATTCCCATATTCTAGATGGCTGCGGGTCAGCTGTACGTAATTTCCACCCCTTAACTTACATATCTTACATACATTATAGAAGCCTAATACCTGCCTTTCTGTCAGGACTTTTTTGTTTGTTTTTTGAGTTAAAGTTATGGATCATTATGTGAGATCCTTAATTGAATGCTTTAAAAAAAAGGGGGAAAAAAAAGTATTAAAAATGAGTCTTTTTGGTGTCTCTTTAAGCAAATGTCAAATATCAAGAGCAGGCACACTTCAGCTGCAAATCTGAGTACACAGTAGAGTACAGGCTGTTCAAGTACCCGCTAGCTGGTCTTTGCAGATATCTTAATGACATTTTAGGCATGATTCTACCTTAAAATAATTCAAAGCTACCCTAATTGTTGATGAATTTAGAGAAGGACAGAATGATATCCTGTATTATTCCTTGGATGCCTGCATCCTTGTTGTCTCCCATAACTGCAGTGGTGAATTATTTATTACCTGTGTAAAACTTCAGGAGGAAGCTGAGGCGGCGTTGGGCTGAAAGCAGATCAGGCCAGCAATCTCCACCATCCCTGGAAGACTCTGTATGGACCTGTATCATCTCGTAATATGTTTTCTTTGGTGTAGTCTCTAAGACAACCTCTGACAGATGCTGGGGGAGTAGCCAGCAAACATATTCAATCTTGGATTATGGTAAGAGTAGCAGTCTTCCACCTAGAATGATATGGTTGGCAGGTCTGTACCCGGATAGTTTTGCATTTGTGCAGACCTGCTATGGCTGTTTTCTAAGGTATGGAGACAAGTTTTGGATCCATAATCATTCTGTCACACCTGAGAATATTTTCCTCTCTAAAAGATAATTCCAAATTAGCCCTATACATTTATGAGAGACGTGTGCGTGAATCATATTGTTAGGAGTTTTGCTTTAATGTCAGATTAAATTCTTGTCCAGGATTCACATCATTCTAGGAAAATCTGCGTTGGTTGGTTTGTTTGTTTGATTGTTCAGTTTTGTTTTCCTTCCTTTTGGTGATTCCATGTAGTTATCATGATAATATCTAACTTGCTCTAGGTTGATCATCTTGGTCTTTCTCTTACTTCTACAGATGTTTCCAGTATTCACTGTGAATGCTTTAATTTTTTGTCTTATATTTTTAGTTCTTATTGATCACTTTATGCACATGTATAATTCATCAAAATATGATTCGCTGCAGTATTTTTTTTTAAATTTTAAAACATGAAATACATATGTAATATTCAATGGTATGTTACCATTGAAGGATGCATCTGCACCTCTGCTTTTACAATAGATAATCATATTCAACAGCCTGTATAATCTATGAAAATAGTAATCTGGAAATAATGTTGTAAAAAATCTTTTACATTATGTTTTAGAACTCTAGAAGACAAAGACTTTCAGTATGCTGCCCTTGTCTTATAGGCCAGACCAAACAAGTGAACCAACATATTTGGGCAGTTGCAGCAGTGAGGAGCGCCACTGAAAGCACTGGCTAAAGGGAGCCTCCACTGAGACCTAATTAAACTGTCCTCCCCTAAATTACTCTATTTTTGAAATATCTTTCGTTAATGCAGTTTTGGGAAGATTGTGGTAAGCTATAAATCTCCTAATCTATGAAAATATTTCATGCCTTTTTTTTTTTGTGGAAGAAAAAAATACCACGTTGTATTTAAAGTGTAACACTCATCTAAGAAAGGTTTAAATTTGAAATTTCTTCTCTGTGACTCTCCAGTTCTGATGTGAAGTATTAGAACTCATGTGTTGTCATTTGTTAAAAATGTAAATTTATGCTGAAAATTGTTTGTCAGTCACTCAGAAAATTAAAAGTAATTAAACTGAAAGTTATACAGATTTGTGCCATTTCTGTACCCTCTCATCTCAAGATGGTGTGAGAAGCAGACAATTGTAATAACTTGCTGCTACTCCTTTCCAGCTTAATTTGATCTTGTTCCTTAATTCTGACAGATTGTTTTTAATTTCCCCATCTGTTCCATAAAAATCTCAAATGATTGACTCTTAGGAAAAAATAATGTCTAATAGCTGAGCCATTTTTAATGAGAGCTGGTTGAGTTATTTAATGAGATATGGTGAAGAAGGCCAGCCAAAGGAAAGACTGGGCCGGGAATGGTGGGTGTAGAGAAAGGTAAAAGGCACGTGTATCCTGCAGGAAATTATATAACTTTAGCTTCTGATTGTTGTTGTTTATAAACAACAAATTTTTTAAATATTTTTTTAAAAAAACAGTGGGAAAATCACCTTGTTTTAATGCTTTTACTGCCTTCAGACATTATCACTTGGGGAAAAAGGGTTTTAAAAAAAGAAAAGAAAATGGTTAAAGAAAATACTTAAGTAACCTGTAAAACACTTTAGGCTCCCATTTAACTTCAGCTCACATCCCACACCATAACTTCTAGATTCTCATCAGAACAAACCTCTCTCCATATATGTAAACAGAATGAATACCCACTTCCAGCAGCTCAGAAGGCTAAAACCTTTGTTTAAAATAGCCTTCAAATAACATCTCTTGGGCAGGAAGCTATCAATATGCAGCACTGAGAGCTTTGAGAATAGCAACCATGAATATAAATGCTAGCATCTGGACTTTTCTGGTTTTGTCTCTATATATTACAATAAACATTAATATTATTTTTAATAACCATCAAATAGAATTTTCTTTAGCAGCCTATGAAGCTTCAAAATTAAATCAAATAGTGAAAATTAGTCTGCATCTCTTCTGCAAAGAATGCTGAGAATGTGAAACTCTGCAAATATGCTGTTTTTAACCTAATCTATTGTAGAATTCATGGAATAATAAATGAACTTGTGATTGCATACAGTGAAGAATATCATATGAGAAGATGCTACTGTGGTAATGAGCATAATATACACTTGTTTTTCTGCGTGCTTTTTATAGGGTACCAGCGTAGGAAAGAGTTGAGGGTTTTTTTGTGTTTTTGTTTTTTAACCAAGTAAAATCTAGGAGTAATTTATTTGGAAGAGGGAGTGAGGAAAATCAGTACTCAACAGTCTTTGTTTATCTTATATTTTGAATACTTGGCCTGTCAGTTTTTCCCATGAAATATCTTTCAAACAGCAAGGGGAATGGATAGAGATTAAACTATGATTTTTTAAGACACAGAATGTGTTAGCAGTTAAAACTGCCTTTAATCTGAATCTGCACACATTTAGATTATGCTGGTGTCTGCTTCTACGGCTCAAGCACAGTGAGTGGCCAGGAATAGGAGATGCTCTGTGCTTATGCACAGAGAAGTGTCTGGTGGTGACTGGGACTAGATTGTGCCACGAGTTTAATTATCCTAACCTGAGATTAAGATGAGGGAAGAAAATGCTTCTATTTTTAAAGAATTTCTTTTCCTTTTTGTTACTATCCATATCCCTAGAATTGGTGTGGATTCTTTTCTGTTGGGGTGAAGGATTTGATTGTCAGGTTACTTTCTTTTCATGGAAGGAGACAAAAGTGACCTAATTTTAGATAAATTCTCTCTTTGGCAGCATGACCGATTACCTATTCCTCTTGATGGATTTTGAACAAGTAACTTGTTGCTCTGCGGTTTAGTAATAAATATCCTGTATGTTTATGTAGTAAAAATAAAATTCACAAGATGTAAGTTTAATAGTGCTGCATTAATCCTTCATAAGGCATTGATCTTTGTTTTCATCTTCTCCCTTAGTGTGTCAATCCTGATCTTTAACACTTCTCGGCAGTGCTTTGTTGTGGTGAAGCAGTTCCGCCCAGGTAATCCTCTTTTTTTAGATCTACTTTTGCTCTCTAGTGAAGCAGACTATTAAGGGTTTAGCAGTTAAAAGTTGGTGCATCTGTGGTGTCAAGATCTTTGTTCCATATTCTGTTCCTTTGTATTATGGCCCATGCTTTTCAGTAGAATTTCTAACCAAGGGAATTTCCATTATAGATGAAACAAATGACCAGAGTAGCCTGATGTTCTGCTTTTGGGGTTGGTCATTGCCCTCTTTTTGATGAAATTACAAACAGGTTTATAATGAGCATGCTTGTATGTGAAGTTTTCATCTTGACCTGTATAGTAGGAAGCTTAGTGACTAAGTACAATAGTCCTTTTTTTGGAAAAAAGCAAATAATAGTAGCTTGTGTATTATTGTGAATTATATGCTGGAAAATTTAAATAAGAAGAACACAGGAATATTTACACATCTTCATCAATCCATGGGAAGTTTTGTTTTAGCATATATTATGAATTTAAGGGCTTTTTTTTTTTTTTACTTTTTGCATCAGTTATTTTAATTCACAGTGTTATTTACATTTCGAGGTTAAAAATGAAATATGTATTCTCTGCATGTTAATTAAAAAAATCACAAGATATTTCACTGACTGTTGCTAGGAGACCATTTCAAGCCTGTTCGTGGTTGACTTTATTGGAAACTTTCTAGGGTAGTTTCATCCCTTCCTTACCAATAGTGTTTGGCAGGTGGCTCAGTGTTGCACAGCTCTGTTATATGGATAGTTCAGGTTTCCAATGCAGCACTATGTTTACTGTTATAGGGAGAAAGAATTTGTTTATCTATTTAGTGACGAATTACTGCCTTCTATTTACCAGCCAAATAAAATAGCTTGTATATGCGTTGCCCCCTCTGAGGCAGTCTTACACAGTTGGATTGCAGATACTTTCACACACTGCGAAATACTCCCCAGTATTCTGAGGACCCAAAGCAGTATATGATGTGAACCTTTATTTAGGAAAACCAAAGGCAAACATGTGAAAGAGAACCTTTAAAAATAACCAATATTATTCTTTCCATTAAGCGTATATGGTTAGATTGTGTGGAGGGGGTGGGAGGGTGCAAAAACATGGGATATAGGTCTAACTAACACAGACATGTCCATTCTATCATCTCTATGTAAGTACCAAACCTGCTAGAGGACTCTGCCTCAAAAGACTGGGTTATTTCTGTTTTTGCAATCCAAGGTTGGACCTGTTCAGAAAGCTGGTGTTAGGGACTTGTGGTCAGTCAGACACCCCGTAGCAGCTCAGAGATCACAACCATACCCATGCATTGCTCATACTGCTGCAATTGTGTTTCCATTATCTGGTTATTGTCTGCCTGGTGTTTCCACAGAGCAAAAACTGAAGCCAAGATTTTTGTCATTACTTGCAGCCATCAGGATCCCACCGAGGCTGTAACACAGCTCTTTACGTGGGAGCAAACAGCCGGGGCGCAATGCCGGGGCGCAGCCCCAGCACGCACGGCTGTTGTCGTATGCGTTTGCCTCCCTTTGGGGTGTGGTTTCGTGGCTGGTTTTTGACCATTTAGGTCTGTGCTGCTTCTGCAGGCAGCAGTCCCTCTTCGTACGTGCATTCCCACCTCACTCACTTCAACCGTGCGAGCCCCTATGCAGCCACAGCAGAGGTCTGGTATGGCTGAAACAGGTAAGATGTTTTATGCAGCGTAGCTGGCTGAGCTGAGTGGTCGTAGAAAGTCCACACTGCCTTGAAGGGAGGCAGAAGCACGTCTGGAGCGAGGCAGAAGATAGGACCATACTTTTTGGTGGCCCTGTGGACTTAGGTCATCTTAAATGATAACAAAATCACACATTTAGAAAGAACAGAGAGAGAGTGAAAAATTATGTATGTATTTCAGTAGTTTCCGTATCAGATCCTCACACATGACTCATGGGCCAAGGTTCTTGGCTATGCTCATTTTGGTAGTCAATTGACCACACATTTCAAATATAATTGTGGTATTTGTTTTTTTCAATGACTCAAAATAAACAGCATGAACGATTTGAGTCATAAGCCATGTTTTGTTTCAGGAGGTACTAAACATTGATGCAATCAAAGAGAAACCAAAAGTTTAAACAGAAACTGTGTGCTCCCCTGTCAGTTAGGTCCCAGTTACCCTTTCAAATCCATCGTGTTGTCCCTTTAACTTTTGGGAGGGCAAACAAATCTCTCTCTCTCTGCTCTCAAAACTGTTTATGTATTTGAAATAAGATGAGAATAGAAATAGTCCTGGGAGAAGGAGGAGGAGGAGGGGAAAAGGGAGTGATGACTTAGCCAGTTTACACAGACATATTCTGTATCTATATATATTTATATCTATGTATATATACTGCATCTCATCTGGCTCATACATACAATTGTGCGGCTTCAGGAGAGGTGTCGGGGACGCTCTTTCCCCTGCTATTAGCAAGCAGCTTGCTGTTGTAGACTTCTCTAATTCATTAACCCTATGAATGTGAACTTTCCTCGGCCTGGCAAGAGTCGGTGAATATATGCTCTGATTCCTCGGTGTTGGACTCATGTGAAAGTGCCCAGTACCTTTTCTTTTCTTGAGAAGCCGTGTGTTAGTGCAGGCCAGGGTGTGCTCTGAACGGGACTGCTAGTTTGTTCTGGGAATGGAGGATTTGATCTACGTGGAGCCCAGCTGTGCTGAGAGACGAGTAGAGTGGTAGGTGCCAGCTGGAATGACAGGATGTTTCAGGGAGTCAACAGGAGTCCATTTAATTGTGGTTTCATGCTTCAGTACCTACCATCTACCTACACCCTCTTTTAAAGCTGAGTCCTTTACAGAGATGCCCGTGTTACTCCTTTTGATTTCTTTTTTATTTATTTGTGAATTAGACAATATATACCTTCCAAGGATCTCTCCCTCAGACTTTGCATGCAATAAAGTTGCCACCTATTTGTATAAATATATATATATACATGCATATATAGATTATATATATAAAAGGAACTCATTACTCATTCTTCAAATAAGTAGAGCCTCCTTTCCTTAAACTTTTGCATCTGAAAGGTCCAGGTATAGTTCTTGACAACATCTTTAAAAGTCTTAAGTTCTGGACAAGTTTCTGGACACATTTCTGCACATTGTGGGTTTTTTGGTTGGTTTGTTTGTTTGTTTGTTTTAGCCAGATCTAAGTAGCTCCCTTCTCAGTGTGCTCATCTTCTTACCCTGCATTTTCAATGTCTCAAAAGCATTGAAGCAGCAGCCTGGACACCTGATTTTGGGGTACAAATTCTTCTTTAGAGATCAAGGGCTTACAAGTACCCCACTGTACCTTTATGCTACAACACTTTCAGCAATTACAAAATATAAGAATTAATGAACCAAATCCAATAACTTGAAGAAGAAAACAGTTCTTTAAACACCAGCTCTTTTTTATACCAGTTCTATGAGATTTGGAATGGGAAATAAAAAATAAGCTCATTTTGAAACTATGTTATCCATATACAAAATATGCATGGAAAATATTTTAATAATCTCAAAAATAATCTCAACTTTTAATAAAGCTTTTATTCTTGGTGTTTTATAACATTCTCTGGAAAATACAGTAACTTTTCATTAAAAGCAAAGATAGACATAAGAAAATTTCAAAGAGGAAACATATGGGATGATACCTGTAAGTTAAACCTGTAGTGACCTGGAATTGTCAACAGTGATTCATTGTGTATTTAAATGCAGTCCTGCAGTTCTTACTTGGGCAAAGCCTCCACTGAGATCAGCACAATTTTTGTTTAAATATGGGTTAAAATATGCAATTGCACTTTCTTTGGGAGTGCATTACAGTAGCAGCTGTTTGTATATTAATTCAAAAAGTCTTTTTCAAATTCCACACAGGAATCTGTGCAGGGAACTATATGTTCAAAAGAGGATTTCTTTTTTTTTTTTTTTAAGCAAACATACATGCTTTTTATATCCTTTCTAAATAACAGCTGAGTTGACAGGCTGAAAGACTCATCATTGTGCGCATGGTATATAGAACCCAACTTTCCTGTAAAATAACTGCATAGTTAGATTAAGTCCTGATATCCGTGCTGCCCAGCAAATGGAAGCAGTTTAGAGCTTCTGGGATGTAGACTTATAGGATGAACAAACTTCCTTTGCTTTTTTTTTTTTTCTTTTTGCAGTGTGCAGGAACTAATCCCAAATTACGTAAACAAAAAGAATGTTGTGCAGATACAGCAGGAAAACCTTTTTTTCTTTTTTTTTCCCTAAAATTCCAATTGCAGTGTGTCATAAATTTAATAGAGGACTTTTAGATGACTTCCTTGCTGCTCCAGGTGCCATGATGGTTTTTAATTCCCAGGCAAAATTCATGCTGTGCCTTTTTTTCCCCCGTTTAATGTGAGTACATTCAAAAAAAAGTTTCTTTCTCTTCCCTATTTTTTAAGCTGTTTACATGTGTGAAGTAGAAAGACACTCTCCTCAAGTCTTCCAGAACCAGGACAAGGAGAATTTGGGTCATCTAAAGGATCCTTTACCTGCTGCGGTCGGAGTGACGTATGAGCTCTGTGCTGGCATCGTGGACAAACCAGGCCTTTCTATAGAGGAAATAGCACGTGAGGAAGTCCTAGAAGAGTGTGGCTACTGTGTTCCTGCTGCAGACCTAAGGAAGATCACCTCTTACAGGTAAATGGCAGTAAGGTAATGCTCCTGACTTGATTGCTTCAAGGAGATTTCTGAAGTGGCTTGAAAATAAATTAATGTTCCCCATTTAACTCATGTTTTGGGGAAACAAAGGACATATGGAAGTTTGTAAAAGGCGTACTCTTCAAAGAACGAGAGGAGTATTTGGAAACAGGTAACAAACTATACCTCAACTCATAATTGAGAGATGAATTTTCAATAAGAATTAGTGTATTGTGATTTGTTCCATAGAGCTCTTAGCAGGGAGTTTGTTAAGGTATTAGAAAATGTTTTATCAGAACTGCATCAGGCTTTTTAATCTCTGATTACTATTATTCTGATTAACAAGAGAACCTCTGAAGATGGACCCTTTTTTATTTCCATTAATAGAGCTCTGCAGCAGCATGACAGTTTGCATCATTAGATCTTTTTGTAGTATTAGGGTCATAAAGTATAAACAATTCAATTTTGTGAATTGGACAGTAATTAATATAAGAGAGTTGTGGTTTGAGTGTGAAGGTTTTTATATGCCATTTATTACAGGGCCTTAAAATCTATTAAAATAGATATTAAAATGTATTAAAGCATACATTAGCAGTAAAAGGAAAGCCTACAATCAAAGAGGAAAAATACAAAATGTCAATCATTAAAAAAATCAAGGGAAATTTTGCACACAGCTTTAATCCCATTATAGCTCCTTCCCACCCCGAAGTATTGTTATTCCAACCATATGTATTAATTTTACAGAGAAAGCTGCAGGTTTTTTTTACTTTCTTTGTTTTGCTTGACATCCCTGTTGAACTAGGCCCTGCCATTGGTTTTTAATTTGGGAATTGAATACAAATCCACAGCTGTCAATCCTGGCAAATGTTATTTCCTGATGGATTAGCAAGCAATGCTTTGGGGAGCGTGGGGGTGAACTGCAGGAGCTGCTCTTACAACTCCTTGAAACTAGATTAAGGGTTTGTTCTACTGAAAGAAAAACTGCTTTTTAGATTTATGAACAGAGGCTGTCCATAGCATTTTATACATTGTGACACTGATAGGCCATAGCATAAAAATACACGTTTGTGTGTGTGCAGAAACACACGCTTGTATATATGTGTAAATATTCAGTAGCCCCTCAATATGCAAGTCCTAAAACAAAATAGTGAATCATATTGAATCCAGGATGGTTGCCAGTGGAAGCCTATTTGATGTGCATTTCCAATTCAATCTTGTTACTGTTCCATGAGTACTGTTGTCATACTAGTTTTGCACCTGTTTCATAGTTTCATTTCTAACTCTATCATGTTTTCCTAATGTCTTAATGAAATGAAATATTGATAGAGTCCAAATCCTTAATAAAGAATTTTGTTTTGTATCCCCTATCCACAAGATCTCTTATCCTATGATACCTGAAATTAGTTTGCCTGCATATTATGTACTCTTGACAAATCTGTTTATTAGCTATTTTTCCATTCTTGACAATATAAGGGCATGTGAAAGATGTTTATATAATTCAGAATTATTGAGTTAAGACTATTCCATTTTTGTAGATGAAAACTCAGGATTGCTTGCATATCAAGAAGGCTTCCATACAGGCAAGACTTTCTGTCAACAGACTTTTCAGTCAGAAAGCAGAGAGTTGGCTTGTATTCCTAACAACATCTTTTCTGGAACTGTGCTAATGAGAAGGAAATTGCTTGCACTGAATAAAAGCAGGACTTGAGCTCAGACCTGATGGAAGGATATGAAAAGGAAAAGATTGGTGAAATATAAAGGGAGAACTGGTTTTAGCTATGAAGGTAAATACAATTCTGTAGCTAATGGATTGAGGAAGATCGAGAACAAACCATGTGTAGGGAGAGTATAGATGAGGGGAAAAATAGAAGATCCTCAATAGGAATAATAAGAAGAAATGGAACAATGTTGTAGAGAAAAAATATGCCATGGAATCTAATGGAGTCAGAAGTATAAGTTCATGAATGTGGAGAAGTGTACCCTATAAGAATCTTGCACCCATTGCTGAAGCAAGGTGCTGTATTTAGAGGTTCATGGCTTGTCACATTGATCAGGTGGAATTCAGATATCAGGTGGATCATGTGATTCAGGTCCATGGATAGTATAAAGAAGTAATGCTGAAAAAATAACCTGAAGGCAACACTGGAGCACTCAAATGTCCCAGGCGAGCTGACACTCTGGAATGGGGAAGGTGCTTAGACTATCTGTAAGCTTAATTTCACTCAAGCAGTAAAGCCTGGAGAAAATGTGAAGATAGCTTTTTTTTCCTGATACTAATGGGGTTTGCAGTGGTCTGTTTTGAGGTTGGGCAATGGTAGGGGATGTAGCAGTGCTCAGTTGAAACAAGAAGGGAGCTGCAATGCTGCTACAGGATGCTTAAACTCTATCAAGGCTCTTGTAACATGATGCTGATCAGGCAGAAGCTGGACCCTGAATTAAGCAGATCTCAGACTCACTCTGAATGATCCACAGAACTAAATGGAGGTTAGGAAGAATCAGAAGGCTGGAGAATTGACAGTAGCCGAGCAAAAGTTTTAGAACAAGTTATTCCAGAGACAAGTGGGCAGTGTGGAGTAGCTTTATGAAGGAAATTGGCACTGGAGACTGACCAAGAGAACAAACATTTTATGAGAGGCTTGACTTTAGATCCGAGGAATCAGGCACTGAACAATCATAAATATCTGTGCTTACGGCAGAGTACTGCTACCTAGAAGCTAGATTTAAAGGAGAATTGTTTGTTTTGCCCTGTAAATGGAGGCATAAACTATTTTGGAAAAATAATCTGTATTGTTTACACCCCAGGTGGTGAGTTTCCCTTTCTTAGCTCACCTACACAAACTGTTTAGTGCATGAGTAAGTAACATTTTCCTCTTTTCTTTTTGTCAGCAGCTGATGTAGTTTTGGAGGTTTCATTTTGCATTATGAAAATTTTGGCCCACTGTTGCGTTGAGTTCTAGTTAGCTTTGTGTATGACTTCATTCAAAAACAGCATAGATGGTTGTGCCAGTAGATGAGATTTATCTAAAGGAATCAGTAGATCAATAATAAAATGAAGATGGTACTACAGTAGTATAATAATAAACTGAGTCTTAATGAAAATGATTGTTGATGAAACTGTTGATTTTTAATAGCCCTAAAATAAATCTGTGAAATTCTTCCAGTTTTATGTTTCTAAATGTGAAATTTTTTAAGTGACCAAGTCTTTAGATTTACTGATAAATAAGATATAAACATTTTTTCTATCTCAGTATCCAGCAGTTTCAGTTTGAATCCTATATCATACTCAGCTGTGAGTTAGTTTCTTAGTACTTCCAGCTATCTTCCTCGAGACTTGTTTCTTTTCAACAGAGAGGCATGAAGATACGCTGATGCTACTATTTGAATATTATTGCACTTACAGCATTTTCTAATAGTTCATGAAATGCTTGGTCTCCGTAAATGTTTATAAAATGATTTGGACTTCACTAATACATGTCAGTATCAGGATAAAGATAACATAGTTTGTGGTTCCGCTCCCTTCCATCCGTCTTTTTTTTTTCTGTCAGAGGTTGTATTAAACATATGGGTACAAATCAGATGCAGTTGAACCTGCAGGTTCCAAACTTGGCCTTAAAAAAATCAGATGTATTAGTTTTAAGGGCCTAATTATTAACATAGGTACTTTAATCTTCATACATATGGGACTTTTCCAAAGGTATACAACAAAGAGGAGTATTCACAGAGTTAATATTGGATGTTCCAATTACTGTGCTATGGCTATTAGCCCCCGTTCAATGAGGTAAAAATGGTTTGTATTCATAGGTTATTATGTAGAAAGAATAATGCTCTTGAAAATGTTGGTGTGCGTTATAATTAGAAAGATCACCTGCTAGTACACCTGTTGGATGATGGCATAATGTAATATAATTTTATGTTAATTACTTCTATGCTTTTTTCCCCTGCACCTGCTGCTTGTAGTGTCAGAACTGTACAATGGTCCTAAGAAGTGACAATAGAAGCTGCATGTCATTGTTCATCACTTTACATGCTGCATGCCTAAATACATCTTGACTTCAGCACAAATAGCAGAGATTTCTGTTGCGCGTGTTTGTAAGCATGTTTTACAAAATCATTATGTTCCCAAAGTCTGTATCCAGTGAATTATATTTTAGAAATGGATATATTTAATTTAGGAATTTCACATTAACTGTGTGACATTATAATCAAAATACATATTTCTGTGTTGACATGAACAGCTAAATGTTGATTGCTTATATATCTTATATTCATTAAATATTAAGAGAAGATGAGAAATCCAGCTTTTAATTATCGTGCATCAAAACCATTGATTAAGTCATTAAGCTTCAAATTTAAATATTGACTATAATAATGTGTTTGCATAGATGGGAACCTAGGCACGAGCAGAGAGGAAAACCAGTCTTGAGTACAGGCTTTGAATGTTGACCCAGCTTACAAATGGGTACATGTGGAGGTACACACACACCACACACACTCACACATATTTTTCAAAGCAGAAACTTGTTTTTGCTGAACACGGGCAGTCACAGAAGCCGGACTCAGTTGTGGCTTTCGGCACTACTAAACATTTAATTATTTAAAGCAATAAGATTCTGTTACCCACTTGTAATCAAAAATACTTATGCATTGTAGCTTTATTGTTGTGGACTTAGATATCAAATAACAAAAAGTCCCACTTTGTCATCCCTAGTACATGTGCAGCGTAATTCCTCATACATTTAATAAAGGCAACAAGGACTTTGTGATAAGAACTATTGCAGTGCTTTAAAAGCAGACTGGAGTCACAGTCTCTCCCTCTGTTTTCCCTAATCTAAGAGGGAAGTAGGTAGAAAATACGCTAGGTACAACCGTACCCTGTCGGTCTGTTCCCACCCCTGGGTGTGAGGTGAAGAGCAGCACTTTGCACTAATTCTGCAGAGCCCACAGTTCTTACATAAATGTGTGTTGCCCACAGCTTGGAAAGCCATACCATGATTTCCCTACAGGATTTGAGTGCTTCGTTTGACATGCAGCATGGGATTGCAGCATACAGTCTTGTTTGAATGTGTTCATCTTACATTGAAATTAACAATCGTAGTAAGAACCATAACATTTTTGTATCCTTATTTTTTCATGTTTACATTCATAGGCTTGTTGTCAAAAGTAATAGAGGTTGCTAATTGTCTCTGAAAAAAAGCTAAAATTTAGTAATGATGGATTTCAGGTCTTAAAAGTCTCTTGCTCTTGAAGCTGCAGGGTTTGTGAGCTTATGGCTTCAAGATTTTGAGAGAGTATTTTCAGCCATGTAACTGTCATCTGAAGCAAGTATAAACTTCTCAGAAGGACTTGATCCTCATGATAGAGACGAAGGAAATCAGAGCCGTGCTTTCTGTACAGCATTTGCATTTGTCCCACAATGGTGAATAAGAATCAAACACTGTGCAAACACATCAAAATGTATCTAGAAACAGCCGTCGGGGTCAAGCCAGGCTTAGCAGGCCTGGCTCAGTATGAGCAATGACGTGCCTGGTTCAGGCAACCTGGTGCTAAACTTTTGGAGTGAGACCTGAAACCCCAGATATGAGCGCGAGCCGGAGCTGCAAGTTCAGATCTCGCTGGCCTTCACCCAGGCCAAGTCTCCCATGTACCAGGAGGGGAGACACCTTTGTCGGCAATGTGGTTTTCCCAGGCTGAAGCTCATCGCTTCCAATACGGGTGTGCTGACCCCTGTGATTTCCCCAGATGCAAAGCTAATGAATATTGCTGTAATCTGCTAATAGGTGACTCATTTGAGACCGTGGCAAAAGCACTTTATTTGTACTGTAAAATACTTGGGACAGGAACATATATTTCACAGGCTGCGTATGGAGGAAGACGGTAGCAAAAAGAAGGCTATAAGCCTTATATAAATAAAGGCACATCGAAATTCTTTAAACAACACGCACAAAAAGTGCAAATAATTGTGCAAGAAGATAGCAGGTTGTTAAGGGCACATAAGCCTGAAGTCATACTGAAAACATAAATGCAGCCTGTTGCTTCTTTACCAAACTGACTCTTTTTGCCCTCCTTACTCTCTTCTTCCTCCTGTCCCAATATCCAAAATCACGTCACTAAAATGTATGCATATTTTTGAAGGGTGTGTGTTAAAACACTTTATTTCAACCAGATGGAGCCTCAAAACTGCTCCAAAGCAACAAACCTTCTAACTTGGATTTCTGTAAACTTCAAAAGTACAAAGACAAATAGAACGTCAATAGTGCTCTTTTTTTGATGGTTTTCTAAGGACATGCAAGGTGTAAGAATATCTAAGCTAAAATGTTGTGAAGGACAGCAGTAGGCCATATTGGACAATGTTTAATTTAGTAAAGAACATTCATCATGTGAAAACGATGAAGTGACAAAACAAGCCAGAGCACTTACACAAAGAATTATCACATAAAAAAGATATAAGATATAGATCCATTTCATGAAGTACTGTACTTTCCTCTCTCTTTCAAACTCTTACTGAAACCGCTGAAATAAACACGCGATAAAGGAGTAAGAACAGTCATAATAATAATGTAATGCAATAGTCTCCAAAGTTAGCCATCTAAATAGCATAAATATTTATAATCTTAGAAATATTAACATACTGTTTTGGAGGGGGAAGAGTAAGCTAGAAGAACATGAAAATTAGTAGCCATACCTTTTGGTCATACTTCATACAAATTTGGAAGTTCAAAAAACACATATTACTATAGAAAAAGAAACCCAGATCTGGATCTCTAATTGATAAGGCAAAATAAAACTGTTTCTGCGTGCTCAAACAAGAAAAGAAGAAGGAAAAGAGGAAACAGAAAATGAACGTGCTATTCCATCATGAAGGCTTTCTTCAGTAAGGCGCTTTCCAGTAGACAGATCTAGGATAGCAAGGATTTGGTAGATGGGTCAGAGCTTAGTGGCAGAGAGCAAGGTGAATAAGTTGGGAGTAGATTGTTCACTGAAAGACTACAGCTTAAATGGCCAGCCGTGATAGTTCTTGGAATAGATCTGCTTGCTTTTAATCAGTATTTTGTATCCAGTGGTGTCTTTTTGTTTGTTTCTTTAATGTTATACATTATTGCTTGAGTATACCAAGAAACTATATTGTATTTAAACACAAAGGGAACGTAGTAAAGTGTGCCATCATCCTCACAGCAGAAAGAGCACTGACAGCACATTAGCTTAAAAAATGGCTTCACATGTATGAGAGCTAATCGCCGATAGCAACTTGATGAAAAATGACTCTCCCTTAGTTTTATAATGAGATTAGAATGATTAAACCAGCAAGGTGGGCCCAGTGCACAACTGCTGCTGCTTTCAAAGACTGTGTTGAGGTGAGGTGAGCGGCAGCAGGGCTGGCCAACGGCCTTGCCCTTCCAGGCAGCTTCCCAATAGAGAAGTGTGGCACAGGGTAGTCCTGAGAAGGTATCTGACCTAGTGCCAGTGACACGTAGAGTCTGTGATGCTTGCAGCTCCGAAGGGCACTTTTAGTGACAAACTTTCTCAAGTCGTCACCATAATAGAAGTACTAAGTACAGCACCTCTAAAAAAAATACACATCCTTAAGAAGAGTAAATACTGAGAAAGGAGGTGGACTGAGTAGAAGAGAAAGGGAAAGCTGATAGTCTAGTCTCTTGCTGCATGCTAGTAGGTCACCTTTTGTTGGTAAAAGCATGTATCAAGGGATAGTACAGACACTGAAATTTAGGGATGAGCACAGAATAAAGGAAGTGGCAGAGGCTTCATTTTCAGTTCTTGGAAGTGCCAGGCAAAGGTACATGGGTTTCTCTAGCTCTGGAAGAGCCCAAAATCATAGTAGTGTTTTTCAAAAAAGAATTCACTTGTTCACTACTATTCTGTGTTTAAGAAAGAGTATATCGATGTAGAAAAACAGCTTCAATAACCAGTATTAGTTTCCAAAACAAAATTCCAATCTGGTGTACTTTAAAGAAGGGCACATGATGAATAGTGTGTGAATGGGGTGTGATTTATGTTGCATTAACTGCGAGACTTAGTTATCCAGTGATATAGTAAGCATGGATTTACACCTTAAGATCATAGCAGTACTATAAATCTTAGGATCCCATGTATGTATAATAATATAAGGACTAATTTTTAAGCTTTCCTGATTCATCACTTTAGTGAACTTTGGATTCATTCAATATGAAAAGTCACTTTTAATCATATGAAATGAAGAAGTTGCTATTGCAATGTGAATATTTTCTTAGAAGGACCAAGTGGATTATGTTCTTATCCCTTATTTAAAATATCTAAATGAAATAGTTCTGAGGAAATAGAGGATTAGCAAATAAGTACAATACAGAGCAAGCTGTTTAGCTGAAGAAAGACTATATAATTTAAAATATCCTCAGCCAAATCCACTATAACAAATCTAGCTGGGAGACTGAATTACTTTAGAAACGTGTGTGCTTA
Source organism: Crypturellus tataupa (assembly GCA_034781795.1). Lineage (NCBI taxonomy): Eukaryota > Metazoa > Chordata > Aves > Tinamiformes > Tinamidae > Crypturellus > Crypturellus tataupa. The sequence goes on from JAWLRI010000265.1 coordinate 211,378, forward strand.
GAGTGGTCCATGTGGGTCAAGGCTAAAGTTCAGGAAGGATAGAGAAACACTCTGGGGCTGCTTTTCTATTCTTGTACCAGTCCATGAGTAGAGGACTCCAGCTGTGAATGAACATAATCTTCTTAAGAATCAAAAATCAAAATACTTGAGTAAAAACAAGCAAGCAAATGTAGGGTACGGATACACAGTGAAGCATCATTTTGCTGTTTTAGATCTCTGTGGATCATGGTGTCATCTGTCTCACTGAGATAAGCTGAAAAAGTTTCTTTTGATTTCACATAAAATTTTTCACCAATTCAAGGACTTTTTTTCAATCTCTTTCCAAAGTGTCATTTTTTCCAGAGCTGAGGAATATATTCAAAGATGAATCCATTTCAGAAGGAACTGTTTTCAAAATATGTTAGTTCTTCTCCATGAAAGTTGTTATCAGTTTTTGTATTAACAAAATAGCATTTATATGTTCTAAACCTATAAATGAACAGGTGGTAATGACATGCATTTTGGTACTGTGTAGCAGACACACGCTAAGGGTCAGGTTTCCATTCCTAGTTCCTCACTAATTTCTTTTTATCTAAAAAAAAATTCCTCTGTGCTTTTTTCCAGGTCTGGAGTTGGTCTGACAGGTTCTAGGCACACCATATTTTATGCAGAAGTAACAGACCAGATGAAAACTGGAGAAGGAGGTGGCCAGCCTGAAGAAGGAGAGCTGATACAAGTTGTAGAAATACCTTTAGAAGACTCCATGAAGTTTGCTTTTGATGAGAGTCTCCCTAAGACACCGGGTGTCATTTTGGGCTTTGTGTGGTTCCAGAACAACATAGCACCCAATCTACCGAAAAAATAAAGCACTAAAGCTTTCCCATTATTTCTGTGAACTCTGAAAACTGCAAGTCTGCCTGCCTTGATTGACTCAAATTATCACAATGGGAATCTTTCAAAAATAAACTTTGAAATTAGCAAAATTAGGAGTAAAATGCTGAATGTGTATGTGTCCAGCATTAGAAGCTCCCCCGTTTTATGGCACTGCTCTCACTGTTGCACAGACACGCTCAGAGCCTCAGAGCAGCTGCTACGCAGGCCTGTCACGATGGCCTGTAGATGCTGACAGCTGCTTGTTCACATACCTGTTTTTGCGGGGTGGAGGTCGTATGTTTTTGTTTTGGGGCTCTTCCTCCAAGGTCTGCCAGCAGACCTTTGTAGTCAGATATCCTAGCTGCATCGGTGAATTCTGCACAGCTTTCAGGGAGGAGCTTTCTCTATGATGCCCAGCTTCTGTAAGGAAAATACTGCATTTCTGCACATGCACACCATCACTTCATAAGCAGACAGAAACACATTTGTAGGCTGTTCTGCTAATGTGTCATTCTGATGGTGGACCAGTTCTAAGTCTGTATATTAAAAGTATATGTAAAGTGTAATACGTTAGAGTGTGTTCCCACTGCATGGCTGAGCAGCAGTGATCGGAAACAGGGATGAATCATGGGGGCTACCACTGGATACAAATCTCTCTGTTTTATGGATCATCTTTGATTAACTGGATCAAACTTTGTTCTCTAGAGCAGGACTTGAGAGACCAAAATTCTTTTCATTTGATTGTGAGATGACTAGCACGAGTCTTTCTTTGAGACATGCATCTCAGTTTATTTAATTACTAAAGTGATGAGAATAGGGCTTACTCAAGTAAAGCTTTTTGAAATCTACTGATCAGAAATGCTTTACTGAGAGGTTTTATTATCATTTGTGCAGTTTACATTAAAGCCTGTACAGCCTGCACAGATGTGCTGAGCAACACAGTTTGATTCAATAAGCGATCTAATTAGAATGTATATTATATATTCTATCAGCATAGTTTAGACATAGGCTGTCACATGAAACTGTTAATAGCATGAATGAGAGAGAATTAAGTCTGGCAATTTAATTATGCACTTGTTCACGTGATTCACTCAGTTAATATTAATTAACGTGATGACATTATTTATGTTTGTAGGGCTAGTGAGGCTATGTATTTTCAGGAGATGAGTACTGAGAATGTGCAACCTTTCACATAGTCACTGGAATTACTTGAGTACAGATCAGCGGGAAGTAATTACACCCAGTGGCCGATTTGAAACCGCTGCAGTTTGAAATAGATGTTAAAAAAAAAAAAAAAAAAAAAAAAAAAACTTTAAAATTGGTAGTTGCTGCAATCCTCCTGAAGGTTACGGAGGACAGCTCGCTGGAAAGTCACTGGAGAAAGAACAGTCTCAGTCCATGGGAGTCAGACACCTTTTATGAAAGTCCAGACACATTTACACTGAACTGTGCATGGTCTGGATGAGTCAAGCGCTGAGTTATCATGAAAAGTAAATTCATTTTGTCTGTCTCGTGTATTTACATTGGAAGGTATTTTAAGGTTGGGTCTCAGTTTCTATGCGTCTTTACAGTGTCTAGGACAGTATGTCCCGATTACTGTTGAGGCCTTTAAGAACTACTGGAGTATGAATAATAAATAACTATGATACGGGCATTCATGTCTCTTATTCCAGGCTGTATTTGCCAAAGTATCTATTTGATTCCATCAAAGTTATTACATGAAATAACAATAACAATTACATGAAATGTAATAACTTTTGATCTGTTCAGTGTCAGCCTAATAACCATGTGTATATATAGTCAAAAGCTTTTTCTGCCCCATAATGCAGTAATTTAGGGGGAAAAAAAAGAAATTTTCCAAAAAGGCATTTCTTTATTTATACTCTTTGCTCCAAAATTACAAATGGACAAAATGTCTCCATTTCTCGTTAGGTTCTTTGTCTGGTACTGAGAGTTTTCCCTCAGTCAGATGTTCCCGCCCCTACTGGAGCCATAACCTGAAATCAGAACGTCCCAAGATACAGTCACGGTGCTTTTATGACCTTGGTGAGAGCACAGAGCTTCAGCCCAGCTCTGTGGGTGAGAGCCACTCAGGTGTGATTCATCTGACCAAATACGCCTGGCAAAGATCACTCTGTCTAGAAGTGCCTTTGAATATCAGTGCCTGCGTTTAGCTAGGACTCAGCAGAGCACCATGGGGGAGCCAGGCCAGCCCTGCGCCACCACAGCACAGTGGCCCTTGTCACAGGACAGCGCGTCGTCACACCCAGCGCAGGGTGGCCAAATCGCTGTGCAAACCACACACTCGGTGGCAGCTACTCCTCCCCTGGCTCTGTGTCTTTCTCTGAGGTGGACAGCTTGAAATTGCACATAAATGTCACCCGCACTAAGGCCCTGCGCTGCACTGGGCTGCATTGGGCTGCTGTCAGCCTAGCCCCTGTACCCTGGCTGCATCCATAGACATTGGCAGGTGCCTGGAGAATATTTAAGAACTGAGCGAATGAGCCATGATACATTTGCCAATGCTCCCCCAGGCACCAACACTTTTCAGCTCAAAAGCTTTGTAATTCTCAAATCAAAACAGTTTTGGCTTTTGTTTCACAATCTGGAAATTTTCCACAAAAGTGACAATGATGCAATATAATAAAAGTGGGACATAAAGCAATGTGGTAGCTGGCATTTGGCTTTTCAATAATAAAAATTAGACTTCATCCTTTTTCTTTTCCTCCTTATTCGTTAATTCCTATGGTGATTTTTATAAGTAGGAAGGTTTGAGAATAGGAGAAAGGGTTTGGTCTGTTTCAAAACAGTAGGTGGTTCATACATATAAATAGGCTACCTAATAAATAATAAAATATATTCATATATATGAACATATTTATATATACAAAGCTACAACCCAAGCAATTCAGATACCATTTCTCTCGTCATGGCTCTCTTCAAAGGTTGTAAATAGAACAAATCTCATGTGCATCTGCCAAGTCCAGCCAGGAAAAAGTGCTAATCCTGGAGTCCTTCAATCACAGCTGCATTTAGACACTTCCTTTTCTTATGCTACCACACACACATCCATGGAAAGCAAACGTTTCTGAATGAAACACAGAGTCCCGCTTTGCTTGTAATGAATATTGACTCCAGTGTACAGAACTGCAGTCTGATCTCATCCAACCATCCCCGTGAGCAATATGTCTTTTTTATCAAGTTGCACTGATCAGTCCATACTTTCAAAAGCAGCCCTACACATCACTGAAGTCTTTATGAGGTTTCTTTGGGGTATAATTTAAGGAAAGTGTGTAATTAGATAACCTTAGATGCCGTGCAGTTGTCAGGCTTGCTGCTTGGTGGCAGAGGAGAGGTCACCACCACCCTGCAAGCGCGGAAGGTGGATGATAGATGCGTTCGTGGAGCCCTGCTGGGCTGAGCCTTCCCAAGCTGAGCTCAGGGAGAGCCTGATGGCCTTTTGCATGCAACAACCAACAAAAAAAATCTCTATTTTTCTCATTGGCGTCCGCCAGCGTGTACCCTTGGGTGTTGCAATGGAAACGCAGCCTGTGTTTAACACTGTCTCCCTGGAGCTGCCAAGAGCAGCTTGGAAAACCGGAGCGGGTTTTCCTTTACTTAAAGCCCCAAATCGGAGGCAGCATCGCCAGCCAGCCCCGGCTCGCCAGCGCAGCCACTTGTTTGCATGGATGTGGTGTTTGATCAGCACTCCTGCTCGCGCAGCAATTGGTGCGAGAGCTGGACAAATCACCATCAAGCACTTGAAAGCGCTAGAAACAATTTAAGAAATGTCCTTGGGACAAACAGCAGGTGCTGTGCAAACAGCTCCCGCGGACTGCGGCGAGGGGCCCTGGCTGCCCCGGCCCTCCTGACCGCGCAGGAATGCGCCCGCCGCCAGCCCGGAGCAGGGCTCCTCCTCAGCGGCCTGCCCGCCGCAGGACGGGCCGCGGCGCCCTCCCGGCGCTCCTTTCGCAATCCGGTTGGGAGGCTGAAGCGGGAGGTGTTGGGGCAAGCCAAGGCTCGAGCGCCTCCATGGCGTCCATGCACGCGGTGAAGGTGGGGGCCCCGCTAAAGTCCCGCGAGCTGCCCTGCAATTCAGGTTGACACTTGCGATTTGCCCCTCGTCAGCACCTCTCCGGCCTTCCTGGCTATCCAGGCTGCAGTCTAACCCGGGAATGGGTAAAGCCACTGAGGGGAGAGTTCGGGGTAGTTAGGGACGTTTAGGCTCCTCAGATAGGTATGTCCTTCCAAATTCTGGTCAGCTTTTTCCAGCAGCCTCCAACACCAGTATCATTTGGACCTTCCTGACTACCTTTGAGGAGCAGGTTTCCAAGCAGACATCACCCCCTGCGAGGGGCCCGTGCTGTTCCTCGGGGACGTGTCAGTCGCGAATCACAGAATCCCAGAATGGGTGAGACTGGAAGGGGCCTCTAGAGATCATCTAGTCCAACCCCCCTGCTCCAGCAGGGACACCCAGAGCACGTGGCACAGGGTGGCATCCAGGCAGGTTTGGAAGATCCTCCAGAGAAGGAGACTCCACAGCCTCTCTGGGCAGCCTGTGCCAGGGCTCTGTCACCCTCACAGAAAAGAAGCTGGTGAAGACGGGCTCACTATGGGCTCCTCGTGGGCCGCTGAAGCAAGAAGGGGGCAGTGCTGGACTGAAACGGGGCACTTCAGTATGCGGCGCCCGCAGTGGCCTCGTGTGGGCTCCTCCAGGAAGGCACGACACAGGAATCCCCCAGAGCACCCGTGTGGCCATGGCGAGAGCTGGCGTGTTTGCATGAGGAGGCTCCATCTTGCCTGCGCTGCTGCCCTTGTCTCCGTAAAGGGTTTTCTTCACTTCTCCCGGGCTTTCTTTGTTCTGCCGTTATCGCTGTTCTGTACAATCTGATCCTCGTCTCTCTGATGAACGCAGTCAAAATACTACCAATACATCAAAATTTTAAGATCTCATGCCAAGGGCTCTTACGTATTCAAGGTACTGAGCAAAACATTCACAGTTTTATTGATCACAGTGCAGTGACAGCTTTCTTCCGTACAGAGCTTAGCTCCTTGATGGACACTAATATGTAGATTAGTCTCTCTCACTGGCAAAAGTGATGTGTAAATATTCTGCGGTTGCTGCTTCAGATCTATTCCTAGCAAAATTTATGGAGGCAGGTGATATCTGCAAATGTGAAAAGAAGCAAAAAAAGTTCAGGGAAAGGCCTTGCCTTCTAGCACCGCATGACTGAGCCTAATGCTCTGTCCTTTGCCTATTAATCAAGACTGATTGGCAAAGCTTTTTAATTCCAGTCTCTAAGCAGGATGATCAGAGTTTACTTAGCTAGTGTTGATTTCCACTTGAGCAGACGGCTCTGGAGTGAGGTATCATCTTATAGCGCAAGCCTTCTTACAAGGGATAAAGAAACCGAGCCCTCCTCCATCCTCCGCGGTACCTCGCCAGCCCTCCCAGACATCCCCAAACTGCTCTCGTGGCCCAGACCGGCCACCCGGAGGATCCCACCGGTGTGAGCAAGGCTGGCGGGTGCCGAGGACGCCGCAGCTGCGCAGTCCATCCTGGTTCCCAGGTATTCGGCGCATGGCCAGAGTCCCAGCTCCTTGCAACATAACACAAACCTGGCACCGGCAGCATGCGGCTTATGGCACATCTCCCCGGGATATTTTTAGCCAGCTTTTCCAGCGAAACGGGGTCTGATGCAACCACCCTTCGTGTGCAGGGGCTCCTCAGTACCCGCCGCCCCACCACAGCTTGGGGCTGCACCGTCCCACTCACAGCTTGGCTGCAGGGAGACAAAATGGGTCGGTGCAGGAGCTGCAGGACACGTTTAACAGAATTATTAAATAATGGCAAACCCAAGGGGCAGAGATGTGAGCATCACCCAGGGTAAGCTCTCCTGCCCACCTCGATGCTTCGCGGAGGCCCTCGCTGAGTGTCTCCCAGCAGAGAGAGGGAGAGAAGGGAAATGCCTAACGAACCTGGTTTAATATTAAACAAAGCCACTCAGCAACGTTGTTTCCTTGTGAAACATGTTGTGCTCTAAGATCCTGTTTCTGCAGAATATCAGAAGTGACCTCAGTGGGCCTGATCGCAGGCTTGAAGTTTAGCAATTGCTCTTTACAGGACTTACATTTAACTGTTGTTATAGCATTGCTATTGCTTCCCGGCTAGCTCCTTATAGCAGTGCAGAATTAACCTGGAACACTTATTCTTGATATGAAAACTTCTTTTTTTTCAATTTTATCTACATAGTTATGCACACCAGTACAGCAATTAAAAACCTGTCAGTGAAGGGGCTTTGGAAAATATGCTACATTAAAAAGGCAGGGTCCCCTTTTCCATCTACCCTCTTCTTTGATCCAACTATTCATACACCACAACAAGATCTATGTTTGACTTCTTAAATGTATTCACAACCTGTCTATGGCATTAAAATATTTAGCTGTTGCTGTTTAGTGTATCAGTATATTCACGTACACACAACAAAGATCAAGCATCTTCGTTCGTAATACATGATCTTGGCTCGTAACGGTTCAACAGTCACATTTGAAGACATTTAAATGTCTTCAGGAAAAATATTAGATGATTCCTCTGAAGCTGTGTGCACCCTGATATTCATTCATGTTAGGTTACAGAAGTATTAAACACATTATCAAAAGCTGGAAGACGATTGCACTAATGCCCTTTATAAAACCAGCCTGAGTTTTTAGTACACAGAAAGCTGCTTATCTCTTCATTTGGACTAAAAAGACTCAAATGCCTTTTAATTATTAAAAGGACTGAACGGCATCTCAGTCTAAACTTGGCAGGCAGAGGAGACACAGACCCCTCTGAGACCTCCCCATGCAAGAGAGTCATTTAAACCCAAGCTCAACTTTTCAGAAAGAGCCTGTAATTTCCGGAGAGATCCCTTGTTAATCTATTTATTTTTCACTGAACTTCTTTCGCTGTTATTTGCACTAACACACTGTGTGGGCTCGGGCTTCCCGATCCCTCAAGGAAAGTCCCAGCTTGAAGGACTTTGTCATCCCAAGGGTGATAAGGGATGGACGTGGAGGATGGGAGGTGGCGATTGGCCCAGGCATGCACAGGTCCCTTTAGTTCCCCACAGACACAAGGACACGGGTGAGTCCTTCATCAGGGTCCTCGGATGGCATGGGAAGGTGATGGCACTGGGTGAGCACCCGCCGTGATGCTGCATGTTACATTGGGGGATGAAATGCGCTTGCCCATGGCAGAAGCCCGGCTGCTCCGGGGCTAGCGCAAGGCCGAGGCTGCCCTGCACTGAGAGGGCAGAGATCTTGTGGAGCTCCAAATGTGAAAAGGCCTTTTTCAAATGTTAAAGGAAAAGCATCTTCCTCCCCCTCTCACTGCCCTGAGACTGGGATTTTAAGCTAACAAAGCCAAATCTGCTTATTTAGTACAACCAATACAGCACTGTAATCCTGAGCGATCTCCACCTCAAAGGCAATCATTTCACTTACAAGCTGTTGAAGCTTTGAAAATGCAGCTTTTTTTTTGTCAAACACCAGCCCCTGGGCAGAAGCCAGGGTTCGAAAGGTTAAGGGATCACAGACAAATACACCAGACCTACAGGGCAACTGGGCATGTTGTCTATTTGCAGATTTATGTGTCTGTCCTGGCATGTGCTTTTTGTCACGCATGCAGCAGAAGTGCCGCCTTCGACACCTTAAATCAAAGAACAAAGGGCTGAGACGGCAGAGGGACTGAATTGAATCGAGTTAATTTGTTTATCCTGCAAATCAACATCTGCTAAGGCCTGTTTCTTGCGACGCTGGAGTTGTCATAATGGAATATTTTGCCTTCTGCTCAGTCTAATTATACACTCACAAGCCAACAGCTCCTCTCCTGCTCACAGCCATCAGTGGCAGCTTTGCTGCTGTGCTCATGCATAGTGCATGGGGCTAAACCAAGTTGTATTTATTTAACCTCCTTTTCTTCAGGAATGTGTCTTCCCAAGTAAATTGCCTGCTGGTACCTAGCTAAGAGGATGTTTCTGCACTGAATTCATTGCACAGATGCTTTTCAGCACAGATATAAATCGTCACTAAAGAGGTCACTGAGCCCAGAGGCTCAGGTTGGCTTGGGGAAAGGTGGGAGGGAAGTGTGTGGTGACCCCCAGAGCTCTGTCCCCCCTGTCCTCAGAGCCTGCGAGTGTTGAACTTGGGCCCTGCACAAGTAAAGGCAGCCCCTCACCACAGAGAGCCCCAGAAAGGCAAGTAACTGCTTAAATATCCACCAGGAAAGTCCTTCCTTGGTCCTGGCAATTTCCAGGATGGGTTATGGATCGTGGTCATGGTCCTTTTCAGATAGCCTATTCAGATGTCTTGTCTGATGACCTTCATTGTTGCCTTCCACACCCAAGAGAAGCCCTGGTGTTCACACTGTTTTGATAAAAGGACATGATGGTTTAAGACATGATGGTTTCATTCATTATTTTGGAAACTGGCAATATCCACCACCCCAGATCTCCTCTGAAAGCAGGAAAGCTTATGGAAAATTTTGAGCGGGTCATTTTCACGGTAGAAATGACATGGCTTTATCTGCATCCCTTGGACCCAAACCTGTTTGGATTCAAATAAATATAGTCCTTTTATTGACAGAAGGGTCTCTGCTGAGCAACACTACACAGGAAGAGAGCATCTCCAGTGTTCGCCAGGGACTGCCTATGGGGCAGCCCGTGCCCTGCAGGACCTGCCCTGCCGTTCCTCACCCTGTTGTCCTCCTTCCTGAAACCCCTCTGGCTGCCCCAGCTTATCAGCAGCCCTGCTCGAGGCTACCCCGGTAACTCTGAGGTTTCAATGCTTGGCCATTATTTCCTCTTTTGAGCTGCAGCGCTGGGTGCAATAACAAGCTTTTCCAAACGTTTGATATTCGCAGCTGCAGGTTGCAAACTAATTAACTCCCCTATCTAAAGTAATCTTCGGCACACGAGCAGGGTCTTTTTAAAGTAAGGAACATTTAAGAAAGAACATCTCTTTAACAATATTGAGCCTCATACATTTAGGCTTTTCTGAGAAAGGCTTGGGGAGATAAAGAGTTTTTGCCCCTAAGTCATAATCTTTAGATCTGAGCTCTTTTCTCTCCATTAGAAATATGTCCTGGAAAGCACAGCTGCTGAAAGCGATCGCTATGTTGGTCTGTGTTGGCATACACATGACAGGGCTTGGGAAATTTGTTTAACTTCTCTCCATGCACTGATAAAAGGACTGTGGTTTGCCTACAGCATCTTCCTTAGCTGTTGCCTTTGGATCCTCTAGCAGAGCATTTACCTCAAACATGCCATGAAGTTTGCTCCTGGATGGGAATTAATAGGAGCATAATTTATGGCAAACATTTAATATTGTCATTTAAACATAGACACAGCATAACAACAGAAAAAGTCCTCTGATAGTCAGTCTGCACCCTTGCAGAAGGTGGCTCAATTCCAGGTTTGTTCTTCAGGCTCAGTGATGTTGCAGAAGTGCCCTAAAGAAGGAAAACACAGCAAAGCTCCAGATGTTCCCCATAAAAATGTAAAGTAAACAACTGAAGTTAGTGCTGCATTCAGCTATCAAGATGCTCCTTAGCAAATGGGCACAAGAGACCTAGGAAAAAAGGTACATTATAACATGTTCTTCCCTCTTCAAACCCTGGAAAACTTCAGTATTTCTGAGCTGTAAATGACTGGGCTTAAAGTTTGATTTGGGGATCCATCAAACAATGTAAGAGAAATTAAAAAAAAAAAAAAAAAAGGATAGTAGGAATTTCTATGAGGAAACCCTGACCTGATGAAGTCAAGTTTTTGTATTAGTATTAGTTTTTGTAAGGCCAGGATTTTTCCCTTTGCCAGCTGGCCTGTGTGGATGAGCCTGCGTAAGGAGCACGGCAGCAGTTGGGTATAACTGACACGTCCCAGGCATCTCCGGAGACTGTGTTCAGGTCCTCTCTGCGAATGCTCTATTTTTCTCCAACCTGAAAGTCTTGGAAAGGGAAAATAAAGGTAGCACTTAAGCAATACCCACTCCTGGAGCCTGCACAGGAATTTGGAGCACTTGAATAGTCCATCCTGAAGGAATCCGTTGCAGGTCTGCCTCTGATCCTGGCACATGCTGAGGCAGGACTAGGGGAATCTGCAATCAGTGCTGCAGACATGATTTAAGACCCTATAATATGTATCTTGCTATCACATCACAGTGCTTTGAATTGAGGAGCTCAAAGAATTGTGTTTTCATGCATATAGCCTACATCTCAGATAACTCACACCACTGTAAAAGTACTGTCCTTTGCAAACAAGTACTTAGCTAATCTGCATCCTCAGATAACCCGAGGGCCATCTCGGAGTATCAGTTATGTTTGCGAAACCATGGGTATAAGCTGGCAAGCAGAAGTTCCCTCCTCCCTCCTAAACCTCTGCCGTCCCTTTCTGCCCACTCCTTCCTTCCCACAAAAAAAAAATAGTTTCCTCTGCAGTTCCCATCTCTGTGCTGGTGTGCAGCAGATGTGAGCAGTGGGACAGGCATCCTCTCATGCAGATCTATCCTTGGATCTTCTACCATGGATCATCAATGGGTTTGTGTTTGGTTTTGTGCTTACAGAGAGCCCATGTGAAGCTCCGGCTGTCAAACGCTGTCTCTGCACCATACTGCATCCTTCTCCACCCACCCTCTTCATCCCAAATGGTGCAGCCAGCGAGTAGGGGCTGCTCTGCAGGCGGCTGTCGGCGGGCGTTGCAGTGTCACCTCGCAGCTGTGAGCAGGAGGGTGGGAAGTGACAGGTTTGTCCCCAATCCCCTGCTGAAATTGTCAGTTCTGCCTCTTGTATGTGTTGCCTTCTCAGAAGTAGCTCTATCCAGAATATCTTTCTGCATTTTAGTCACTTAGTCCCAAATCTGGGTGCAGACGGTAAATCCTCGCTGATACAAATGTCCACCCCAGCCTGTGGAGGCTTGGTAGGGGAGCTTGGATTCTGCAGAGATGATTTCTGAAACTAAGAGCATAAAATTAGACTTTTAATGCCACCCTCAGCACCCAAGAGGTGACCTGATTTGCATCAGCGGATGGAAATTTCAAAACCTGGTCTGGGGCTTGAAATTCAATGAAGCAGCTGAGTCTGCAGCATCTCCAAAACCAGATCAAGGAAGGCCTGCTTTTAAGCCCTGTTTTAGGCTGCTCATGCAGGTCTGCAACATGGAAGGACACCATGTATATGAAATCAAACTGCCCCTTGTTAGGAATATATTTCCAAAAATATTGACAGATTGCTTTAATTCTCAAAAGAGAGTTTGTGGTCAAATTCTCAGCCCGTTTTGCCCTCTCTAAGCTCTTCTCACCTGCAAAATGTCTGTTTGTCACTTTGAAGCTCTGCAGTTGAGCAGCTTTGCTCACGCCTGTATTCTATTGATGAGATAATGACTTAATGCATTTACAAACTTTAATTCATGTACACAGAAACTTGCCAGAGGCTTATTTAAGAGTGTAAATACATTTCACGGTTTTTAAATGAGCCAAAGAAATAGCTAGTTTGACTGTTCTTCTGATATTCTTCTTTGACAGCTTCTGCAAGTTAGTGACACACAAAAATATTCTTTTTTTTTTAACAAAATCTATGAGTGTCTCAGCTCCTTTTCGCACATGCTGCACTTCAGGGCATATGTTTGGTTTTGACCAAAGTCATCAAGTGAATTAGATCCTTATTGCATGGTTTGTTACAGAAGTATTTGAGAACAAATGAGATGATTGTGAAATATTCTTTTACTGCACCTAATACACTGCAAATATCAGTGAAAAACTAACAACAGGCTGGAATGTTAAGAATATCACTTTGACAAATTAAGTGTTTAAAATTAACCTTAATGTTATTGATTTAACCCATGTTGGGAAACCAAAGCAATGAGCATTCCTGACAGAGCAAATTAGTTCCGTTTGCAGTCTCCATAAAATTTAAAAATAAATAGCAGAAAGAGCAAGAATTATTCTGTGAAAAATTAGAGGGGTGGGCATCATCTCCAAAAAAATGTTGGGGAACCCTTTAAACCTGGGACTAGTTGTATCATTTCACAGAGGAAGAAGAGCATCCTGGCTTATACTGCGCTTATACTTTGAGACAGCATTGGATGGAGGATGCTGACAGGCGAAACTCACACTGCCCTCCTCCTGGCTATACACCGTGCTCATTTACACATGTACCGGGGCAACACCACAGGGTCGTCATCCGCTGGCCTCTCATGGTGCTGGGCATTGAGATGGGACCTTTCTGGGCAATGTTGTTGAGAAGACGGTCATAGGCAATTCCTGTTACAAAACCACACAGATGTCTTTGTAGTGCATAGAGAGAATTTCTCACCATTCCATCTCTGTGATGACAAAAGAGCCAACACAATTTGCAAGCAGGCAATGGAGGTGGCGAAGGGAGGACTATGCCCTTGCCTTAAATTTTCTATGAAAGGGTTAGAACAAGAAATCAGCAGCCACTTGGCCAAAGCCTACAGGGAGCTGCTAAGGCTCTGGCCCTCACTCCAGTGGGGGGACCTGGTGTTGTCTTAGCCCCAGGTCAGACTGGGAGGAACAACTACGACGATCTCCTGCGGGCAAGTCTCAGCAGAGCCTTCCACATACAGGCCTGAATTTGCATTGCTCACGTCCACAGGGACGAGGAGCATCTGCAGCCTGAGGGATGAGGTTGTGTCTACCCAGGCCTCCTCCAGCGGAGATGTCTGCACTCAAGGAAGTACCTGTGGTGACAGGCAGGGAAGTTGTACCATGCAGGGCAGTGTGACATCTGCGGGTACACGGCTGCATCAGGTCCACTGCACATCAGCCTTGGCTGTGCAGGCAGCCCCATCCCTGGATACCAGGATAACCCCTGTGCAAATTGCCTGTATCCACTGAGTAATCTCTCCTGTTCCTGGGGATCAGGAAAGCTGTCAGGGCTTTTCCAGTTATTGCTTTTTCTTCTCAAGGTGCATCTGGTTGATCACCTCTGGAGATCTAAGCTGATCATATTACAGTTTTGACTTTTCCAAGACTTTTTCAGTTTCTCTCTCCTCTTTTCATTTTGTTTCTCATTTCTGTGTGTGCAGGTGCCTTTTCTGCTCAGGGATTGTGTCAGGTCCATCTACAACTGTTTGAAGGTAGTCCAAGCAGAAGACATAAGCTTTAAGTGGCCAGAGAAACTCTGGTAAAAGTCCAGGACACTCAAGAAATGCTAGGAGTAGCCCAGGAGACATCAGAGTGCAGGCACGGGGCTGGGCACTTAGTCTTTGGACTGGAACTGGAGGATTTCAAACTTTAATGCCCATCCTGCTCCATAACCCATCTCTGTGCACAGGCCCTGAACCAAGCAGGGAATAGGGTTGTAAATGCTCCTTGCTGTGGCCACTGGTGTTTTCCTGGAAATCTCCCAGCCAGCTGCTGCAGTGGTGAGGTCCTGCTTGGCTCACGAGGTCTGATAAGATCAGAGCTGGAGATAGCACAACCGGAGGCCAAAATGACTGGATGTAATCTGAGCCTCATGGCGTGTAGGAGCGAGCACCTGAGGATCTACTTGAGGGTCTCTGTCACAGGTCGGTAGCGTGCCTCTTTGGGGTCCTCCTATCCACAGTATCCTCCTGCAGAGGGGATGCTCCTGGTACATATTTTAGGTCTCTCCTTTTACAGAAGTACAAATTAGCACTATGGCTGTCTCTCAGTTTTGATGGTTTTGATGATTTTGATGGATAACATCACATAAGGCACACATCACACACCCATAAGGTGTGTGTTTTCCCCTTGGCTCAGAGTCTAAGGCTGTGGAAGCACGAAGGAAACAACCTGACTGACCATACAGCTCTGCTGGGCTCAGGGCCTGGGGACCCATGATGGGTCTGATGGGCCATCATGTCCACCCTGGGTTACCACAAACACCACGGGAATGTGAACCTGTTCAAGACTTGATCTTTCTCTGCCATAACCCACTCAATTTTCCTACAGCTGTTGGAACTTTGATGCTGATTAGCTTTTGGCACATACCAACACAAACTCTCTGGGCAGTAATTCTACCTCATGTCCACATCTTGAAAAAATCAATATGCACCATTTTTGAAAGCCTATTGCAACTGGCTTGGTGTAGGATTACAGTAATAATAATAAACCTCAAAGTGATTTGGGATAACATGATCCCTTATATTTTCAGCGTAGGCTGCACTCCATGTGGCAATGGCCCCTGACCTGCCCTTGCCACACTGTGCACACTGTGTGCTGGTGACCATGCCACTACCTGCATTTGAGACTGAGGAGCCAATTGTGGTCCAAAAATGGCAGAGCAGAGCATAAAAAGAGGGTGTGCAGGTGTATTTTTAGACTTTCTATTTTAGACTACTCATCTCTAGCATAACATCTGTTAGATCACTTTAGAGCCTTGATTGTTTACTAGTGACTGACACTAACATCGCAGGAATAAGATAATAGCATTTTTCTTGTGTCTGTAGATACAGATTCCTGGGAGCTAAGAGTGTCTAGTAAAAGAGTCGTACTTAAGCATCATGGCAAAGGGAATACATTTTTAAAACAATCATTTTCTTACTACCTGTAGGATGTTCCAATCTGTAAATGAAAAAAGAAGAAAGCTCTAAGCTAATGTTTGCTATTCAAAGATTACCTTGAATTTGATCCATCTGCTCAATTTACTTTGTAGAAGGTACTGAAATGGTCATGTCTAAATGTCACACAGAGTCAATTAATCCAGGCTTTGCCATTGCAACTCTGCCCAGGGATCCAGGGTTTGTACATTATCAGTTCCTATAAGAGACTTATTTGCAGGACATATCAGACAAAGGAGAGTGAGTGTTTTAAAATGATAAAATTGTGGTTTATTTCAAAAATAAATAAATAAAGGGAGGGAGAGAGGCAGAGAGGACAACCAGTTTCCATGAGAGGAGAATCAATCCAGGCAGAATTTCCAGCAAGGCACATTTAAAGGCAGCGAGTAATGGAGATTACATTGATTTTCCTCCATTTACTGTAAGGTAACTGCAAGCGAAACTGTAACAGGAAACTTGGAAATGCTCTTCACAGAAGCTATATTTAGGCAGACACACTGACATGATACCACTGAATAAAATAAACATGCAGGAGACAACCAGTCCTGAGAGACTTTCAGCTCCATCCGCATGACATGCAGCAAGGGGAGTGAGTTATTCTCAAGCCATCTATGCGACTTTTACTGCAGAAACCTATAGAAATGCAGGCTGCTGCACAAGGACTTGGTTAAACTGGGAGCATCTCCCTTAAGCACAAGGGGTTTGCTCAAGAAAAGCCTCCTCTGGCTGGCCTAAGCACAGCTCCTTAGGGCTGCTGCCCTTCCTTTTTGGGTAGCAGGATAAGCTACGGCTTGTTGTCGTGAGAAAAAGCAATGATTTGTTTGCCATGCAGGCTGGTAAGAGAGTTTTCTCGTGCGCCCGGGTCACTTGGGGAGTTAGTGGGCAGCTGTTCCTTTAAGCCCTCTGGCATCGTACCCTGCCTGAAATTAAGCTGTGCACCAGCTCCGGCTGCCCGGGCTCGGTGATGCCATCGCACTGTGTAGAGAGAGGCCTCCTCTTTCACAGGGTGCCCCAAGCTTCATCCAGACTTCTGCACTGGATTTCTTATTGCTGCTTTCTCGCAAGTGAAGCCTTCCCTCAAAACGATGGCTCCTAGATCCCAGGAAAGGGAGCCAACACTGTGTCCTGTGGCAATGCTAGCTGCTGGGTTCTGCTGGGGTCTTCCAGAGCAGCCACGGACAAGTCATTTAACTCTGTGTAAGTGGGAGTGAAGATGCTTTCCCTCCTCACAGTCTGCACGTGACCCAGGCTATATAAATATTTAGTATTTGAGCCAACTAATGCTTGCCGGAGAGGCACAAGTGAATATCAGATCTGCAAACATTATGTCCAGGAATGTGGCAGGCAACACTGTTTATTTTTATGAGCTAAGTGCACACCTTCTCCCCTTAGCTATAAAGGCTGCACTGTGATGGGAGGGAAAAGTGTAAATGGCCGAACACTGTCCAAGTCTGAGCTTATTCCTCCTTGCCCAGCATCCGTGCTGAAGTCAACCTTACAGGCACTAACAACGGGCTGATAGGAGATGTGAAATGATCTTTTCACTAGGCTAAAAGGACCCAGTAGACTTCAGGGTGCCATGCTACACCCTGATAGTTTAGGAGGACAGAGAGCTCCTACAGACAGCAGTGAAGCTCTCTGCCCAGCGGCTGGAAAATGGGTGCTCAGGCTAAAAACATGCAGAGATGGGAGAGCAAAGCAGAGCTGGGAGAGCAAAGCAGAGATAGGAGAGCACGGTGTGGGGCTGGCAGTGCCTGCAAAGGCAGCATGGAGAGCTACACCAGCTGGGCCTTCCCTTGGGTCTGTTTGAGAAATATGTCCCTGTGCAGCTGGGGAATAAAGACAGTTCATAAAGGCGTAGAGCATATTTCAACCCAAGAAGGTGACCCATGTAATCCATTCTTTGTTATCAGGCAAGACCATTGTTTCCAGCCTCTTGGTTTATACCAAGTGCCAAAATGATGGATTCATTTGGAGAAATCAGACACGTGAAATCAAACCTTTGTTTTTGCATAGCTGGCATTAAGTCACTTCTCTGTGCATTAAAGTACATTTTATCTATATGCCCACCAGAAGATAAATTCATGACTCTTGACAAAAATTGATCACCAAGTTGGTAGGGTTGCACGAGCAATGCCCTGTTCCATTTCATACACACTCATAAAGTTTTATTACATTAATCATACAAAAGTGATTGCTAGGCCATTTTTTTCTGTCAGGCAGATGCACAACCCCCTTGCTCCGTGGTTACAGAGTGCAGAACACGCTAAGTGCTGAAGCCACAAGCTAAGATAAATATGGTGTGTAGATATTTCAAACATTTGCAATGGCTTGAAATCCAACTGTTTCCAGGACGCATTTCTGTACGAGTTTCACTTGTTACAGACAAGTGTCTGTAAGGCATCTCTTAGGCTTTTATCGTATGCATGCTTTATCTTTGCGATGACTACTGTGGTAAATCAGCACGAGACATCTACTATAAAAATCTGCTGCATGACAATGAGATGTGCTTGCCGGTGCCACTCATCCCTGTTATATTTAGCAGCACGAGCACCAGGTGGGCCAGGGAGGGCTAACCCGCCGTCAGAGCATGAATGATCTCACTCCATGGCAGCCTCGCCGCGCGGGAGGGGAGGAGGCTTAGCATAGGCCAAAGAACAAAGAATATTTGCAATTTTTCAACTATTCGGCTTTCTTTTTTAATAATTTGGTACAGGTTATAGGGAAGTGAAGGAAACACTCTCATTGCTGGTCAAGTAGAAGAGAGGTCTCTGCAGCCCATCTGGGAAACGCTTCTCTACAGCATCAGTAGCCCTGGCCCAAATGGTACCCACTCATTAGGAGCCCACATAGACAGGCGACACGCAGAAATCTTTAAACACGAGAAAGAACATGCCCTGATGTTTGCACCCTCGAGCGATTACGTGATGGGGTGCAATGTTATGGGAGGGAATTGAAGCCTAGAGAAGGGTGAAATATGTGCTAGGGGTGGCGGACAGAACACAAGCCGTCGAGTGCCATCTGCTGCTATCTTGAGATCGTGTTAGCGCTGTGAAGGGCATGACACTTAGGGGTCTGCCTAATATGGAAGGAAAAGCAGGAATGAGCTCAGTGGTGCTGCATCTGCTCTCGGAGGCTACGGATGAGCAAAAGGACGGGTCTGGAAACTGTATAGATCTGCCGGCTGCCTAAGCACAGCCCTGATGCACAATGCGGCCATGCCTCTGTGCTCGGAAGGAAAAGCTTCCCTACAATGATGTTTTTCTTACCATAAAACGTTATTAATGTGATGTGGGGTTTTTGTAATCAGGTATTTGCAGCCCTTTCTTCCCTAGGTGCAGAACTCGCTGTAGCTGGTGGCTGAAGAGAGACCCTGTTGCCCACACATTGCTCAGTTCTGCCACACAGGGCATCCTGGCACATCTGGAGGAGGGAAGCTGGCAGCAGCAAGGAGCAGAGCGAGGCTGGGAAACGCTGGAGCTCAGGAGTAGTTGGAGCAGGGGACATGCAATAGTTGCTTTGTTATCTTTCAACTGCAGTGATCTAGGCCCAGCACCCACGTGGAGCAGTTTGCTGGGACCTTTTGGGGCCTCAGAGGATGTGGGAGAAGAGTATCTGTATGACATGCATCCTCTTTTTGGCGGCGCTCCTTTGGTGACCCACACACTGCATCTCTGTGTGGTGGCTCCATCCATCTATGGAGAAGACAGGAGACTTGTTCAGGCTGCCCAAAGGGCACCTAGTCCACCTGCCTGAAGGCCTGCACAGTACCAAGTCTCCACGTTCTTGCAGTGTCACCTGGGTCTGTGATAGGGGTAGACTTGAAGAGAGGATCCTAAAACTCAGATTCCTGTTCTGATGCTGGGTTTAGATCACCAAGATTGAAGCAGGCCATGGCAGGATCACAGCAGGGCTTTGCCAGAGGATGCAGGGTAGACCCTGCAGCAGTGCCACAGCCAAGGAGCCTTTGCCCACTCCTGATACCTTCCCTTGGTTTCCTGCTTGCCTTCTCCATACATATAAAGCCAGGTTCCACACTGGAGTTCATGCACTTTCTGTACCATATAGAGTGAGCTGTATATATAGGGTTGAGGCTGCTGACTTATTTTACTCTCAGACAATGTAAGACCTGCAGTTTTAAAATAGATGCTCTAGTGATAGTTCCATTATAGCATTGGGTGAGTATGACCCCTTCTGTCATTTCCTTAAGAAAGACTGACTTGGTTAAGGGGGTAGATTCATTTGTCAATGGTGTAACAGCTGCAGTTAAATTCAGTTCTCTTCTCCTTCATGCAGCTGACAAACTTGTTCACAGGCCTACAATGATCAGCCAGCCTTGATGTTCCACAGTATGCAGTACTCAACACTGGAAATGATCCTTTCCTTCCTTTCCTTAGAAATACACTTATCTCAGAAGTGATGAAACAGTTTCTGGGTGGAAAAAAATATTCCATTGTATCTGAAGAATCCTTTCTTCTTCATTGACAGGAATAGCAAACAATTAAAACTCTTTTTTTTCACCTGGATTGGTCTGGGTGTGTTGTGAGTTATTCCATACAGTCATTTATTTGACTGCATTGGCAGCAGGACAAATCTGCGCAAAAGTTGTCCTTTATCTTCACTGTGCACTCATGCTATGAATCCTTCTGGCTCATCACTTCCTTAAGGATCAGAGGTTAGATCTGACCCGA
>JAWLRI010000265.1:231599-259546 GCA_034781795.1 Crypturellus tataupa
CAGGGAGGTTGGACTAGATGACCTCTAGAGGTCCCTTCCAACCTTAGGCATTCTATGATTCTATGATTCTATGA
Organism: Crypturellus tataupa; assembly: GCA_034781795.1. Classification (NCBI taxonomy): domain Eukaryota; kingdom Metazoa; phylum Chordata; class Aves; order Tinamiformes; family Tinamidae; genus Crypturellus; species Crypturellus tataupa. Next base: position 231,674 of record JAWLRI010000265.1, read on the forward strand.
TCTTCACTGTGCACTCATGCTATGAATCCTTCTGGCTCATCACTTCCTTAAGGATCAGAGGTTAGATCTGACCCGAATCTCATTTTACCTGCCACGCTCTGGAGCCCTGCAAAAAACATGTACTGACCCCAAAGAGATGGTGGGATGCTGGACATCCAAAGGAATATACTAGGGAGGTGGAACTTAACCTGTTGCTTGAGTTTGAAACAGGGAAGGGGTCATGCTTCCTAAAGGGGAGCTTTATGAAGACCCAGTGCAAATGCTCATGATGTGTTCCAGTATTAGAGCCTGAAGTGTTGCACAGGGGCTTAATACCTAGGAAGGAGTGGAAAAAATGAACAAGTGTTTCCTCTGTGAGCAACACCTGTTCTCATATGAGTCAACTCCAGAGCAGGAGGCTCTTGAAAGCACATAACAAGGAAAGCAGATATTTAAGAAATTAGTCACAAACATAATAGCTTAATCAAGGGGCTATTGGAGACAGTTGGTCTCTTGTATCATGAATTTCTCGGGTCACCTGGAGTGAGATACAAAGGATAAAGTTTCATATTAACAGCAATTCTGGCTGAGTGTCTTTGCACGTCTCCCCCGCTTCCCAACCAGTGCTGGGAATATTCCCTCCCCGCCACACACACCTGCTCTGACACACTGGCTAGTGCGGCATCTCCAGAGCCAGACCAGGAGCAAATTAGCACAGGGAAGAATTAAGAGAAAAAAAAAATGTTTTTTTTTTCCTTCTTCCCAACAGCAAAGTGTGATCTCTGAGGATGCCCACACAGGAGACGCAGGTATAGTCCTACAGGCACGATGGAGCAGGAGAAGGAACACGTGGCCAGAAGGAAGAGTAGGAAGAGTCGGTCTGAGCTGAAACCGCAGTCAACAGCGCTTGGCTTGAGCTGATGAGCCCAGAGAAGAGTCAGTGGCTCAACACACTCACGAACCACAGCAAGTCATATATGTATTTATAATAAGGTATTAGACACTGATACAACGCAAACCAGGGGAATGAAGAGTTAAGATACTGAAGAATATTTGCATATTTTTACTGTTTACATCTGGAGGCTAATTAGGTCTTCAGTGGATATTTTACTTTGAAGGTAAACCAAGTATATCTCCCAAATAGAAAAACAAGGATTATTCCAAAGAAAATTCAAGCTAAATGATCTGAATATAAAAGCTCAGAAGCTAAAACTACTTTGTATTAATAGATGTCTATTTAACTTTGAGTACTGATTGGGATATATCCTATTAATAGACAGGAAGAGAGAGCACACTGTTATTAGGAGATTTAGTTGAAACATTTCTGCTGAGACATTTTTGCTAGTGGAAACAGTAATTTTCACACATAAAAGCCTTTCTCTCATTTGTAAAACCATTTCAGGTTTTGCCTGAGGAAAGCCAAATTGCTTCAGTGCAAGTAAAACTTCATTTTGTAAAAAAATACCTCAGTAGGAAAAGTGGGGGAGGAGGGAAGAGATAAGAAGAGGCTTTTCCTATTCTACTCCAGCCATTAGCCACTTTATTGGTTGATATGCCTTGATTTCATGACCTCTAATAAAAAGTTAAGCCACAGGACAGGGAACAGAGCCTGTGCTATGAAGTTACTCTTTTGCTTTCCCTACAAAATGGCTCAATAAATGTTTGGCACAATGCAAAAAAAGTTCTGATAAGAGATACTGCCAATAAATAAATTCCCAGCTGCATTAGGTTGTAAACATAAAAGACAAACATTCCAAAAAAAAAAAAAAAAGCAACAATTTATGTTAAGAGCATTCAGGATGGAAAAAGCAGTTGCTATAAACAAAGAAAGAGGTTTAAATTAGATCCTGCTTTTGGGCAGCCCACCTACTTCACTTTGCCCGAGCAACTGAGAGTCGAATCTGCCTTTTTCTGAGGCCAGCTACCATTTGCATATCAGCTGTATAAAAATGCAGTATCAAACTGAAATTGTTCCTTCTTGTCAGCTCCCTGAGGGTGAACTCCTTGCACAAAGAAAGAAGACTATGTGGCCACGCTTTCCTTGTAGTAAAATAAATGAGAGCAAGGAGGGAATAAAAGCCATCAGCAAAACCCACTCCTTCTTGTTTAAAATTATAGATGTAAGCAAAGAGCTCAGGGAGCAGCCCATATTAGGCAAAGTGCACACTTTTCTTGTAAAAAGTTTGAAGAATTGAAGGTCTGCTGTCCCCACTTACAACCGTCGGCGCACTTGTGTACTGCAAATGAAAACAAGAGACGATGCGAGGATACCGGCGCACAACCAGGGACTTGAGGGTCTGCTGCCAGACTGAGAGGCACGTGTGGTAAAATACCCGGGGACAAGAAGGTGGCAAAATACCTGGGGCAACACGTAGGTGGTACAATGTGTGGTTGCCTGCTGGGCGAGCATCACCACAGCACCTTCGGTCATGGTTGTGACTCAAAACGAGAGGAAATCTGTGTTGGCTTTGCCTGTACGAGGGGCCGCTCCAATATGAGCCGCATCCAGGGACGTTTTATGGCTGCTCCCACCTGCGCAGCCCAAGTCCTGCTTTGACGTAGCCCCAAGGCTGACATCATTCCTCTTGGCAGCCCAACAACTATTGTCAAGCGCTTTGCACCAAGCCCTGAGAGTGCGGTCGGACAGACCGTGTGCATCCGAGACACGTCACGGTGCCTGTTATTGCTAAACCAAACCTCAATTTAGCTCCACAAGCTCCTCCGTACGTGACAGTGCCGGGTAACCTAGCGAGGACATCACGAGTAATCAAACCTGTTTGAAGCCCCATGTAACGCTATACCTGGGTCAGGATCCCAGGTATGATTTCTGCCAGCTCTGCAGTCGAAAATGTGCTTTCTGGTATCTGGTCTCTCTCAAGCTTCAGGGATCAGATTGGTTTATGAACCTGCTTATATTAAGAGCAAACAATTTATCACTGCAGATTTTCCGTGGACTGGCCTCCCTGTGTTCCTCTGGTTTCGCAGCTACCTGCTTCTGAGAGCACAAACCTCACGGCACTGCTCTGGGGAGCTTTGGTGGCTTAGTGGGTACCGCTCCCTTCTTCTGCCATTGAGACGCCCCTCAAACCTGGCAGTTTAACCTTTGGTTTTAATTGTCATTTTATTGTTCTCCAAGGTGACTCTCATCAGAAACATTACTTAAAAGGTGCTCATGCGTAACGTGAGCAGGGAATACTATATTGTCTATCTTTTAACAGGCAGTTTTCGTCCTTGCTTTCTGTGGGTTTTGGGTGGGTTACACCACAATCAATAAGGTGTGTTTTTTTCCAGATAAACTCCGCATACCAGAAAGTACATTGAAAATTGCTGCATCAACAAATCAAAGTAAACAGCCTTCTCTTCTCTGTGAGATGATGAAAAACATAAATTATGTAGTCTTTAAACAAATGGTAAAGAGTTTCCTTATTAGGCTTCAGGGTCCTGTGTGTGTATATGCCCCTTGTAAAATCCCTGTCATTCCTGGGTCTGTAGGTCTGTATAATGTTCTTCACAGATTCAATTGAGTGGTCAGCATACCACAGCCATGCCTGGGCTGGGAGATTTGACATAGGCACACATGCACACACATCCATGCAGATATATATATATATATCTATATAAGCTACATTGAGAAGATTAAAATCTCTGCTAGTTCTTTTGCAGAAATCATCCTGAGTAAGAAAATTCACCTTGCTTTTGGTAGGAGATTCGCTCTTCTGTGTCTCTTCCATATAATTTTGTCCAATTCCCCTAGCTTGCATAAAAACTTTGTCTACATTCAATCTCTTGCTTTACCAGGTATAACTGAGCAGGGGGAGCACCAGCTCACCGGCTGGACACAGGTCCCTCATCCTCCCAAACACACGTGATCCTTCCCCCTCCATGTGACTCACACCACAGAGCTTGTCCCATTTGTCCCATCCTCTCCTGCTGTGGTCACCATCCTCTCCTGGGGCATAGCCAAGTAGCTGCCAAGGGTTTTGAGAAAGAAGAACGAAAGAGTGGCAGATATTTGAAGGCTGTGAAGGTTGGAAGCTGCCTTTCCTTCTTGGGCTCACTGCAGTCTCTTCCAGCCACATGGCCCATTGCTCTGACAGCAACCTTGCAGGGATGGTGATTTCCTCAGCAGATGCTCTGCCCCAGCCCTGTCCTTGAACCAACCCTTCCCCAAGCACCTCACATTGCTGCCTCTTCCCATGAGTTTTCTCCCATTTTCTCCTTCCTTTCACCTCTCCCAGCTCTTCCCATTCCCCCACACACTTCGTACTCCTGACATGCCACAGTCTCCTTCATCTAGCGTTCTGCCACCTGCCCCTCTAAAAAATATCAGCCCTCGTCCTCTCACATCACCTGCTGCTCCTGCTGCTTTGCTTGATGGGAGCAGAAAGGCCACGGACACCCCAGAGGCATCCGTCTCTCCCATCCATGATGGAAGGATCTGAAGATGTTAGCTTGGCCTGTTGCCCTCTTCATGCCTCCTGAGAGCTTGCCAGTAGTGGTTGAGAGCAATGAGGTAGCTGCTAGCAGCAGAGAAGTTGAAAAGAATCAGTGTCTGTAAAACTGTGAAAGACCTTGGTTGAAAACTATGTTAAAAAAAAAAAATAAATAAAAGATGCTGAAAATGCTGAAGAAAACCATGTCCGCAGCTTTGCTGAGACCCTCCATGGCAACGTAGGTATCATGGGCAATCATTCAAGCTGATCAGGGCTCTTGCTGGACACCCAAGGCCGTCAGTGCTTCCCTGCAGGAGCGACCCCAGGCATCCCACTGTGGCCTGGCAGGGAATATCCCACCTGAAGCAGGACAGCACTGTGATTATCCGTGTAATCTACTGCTACCTGAGTAGAGCCTGCTAGTATCTGAGCGTTGGTCATTCCCTACATAAATAATTTTGCTTAAACAAACAGCATCTAGCTCATTGTACTCATTATAGGAAATATCTTGAATAAGGCAAATACTGAGGTTATCTGAACAGATATGACTTATCTAAGGCAAATGGCCATTTTTAGTGAGGGTCATCATTGTTGACTGATTAAAAACAATCCTGATGGGATGTCTGGTGCATACTTATCCACAGAAACACCTCACTTTTTCTGGGCAGCCTTGGAGAGCAAAACCCCACTCCTGGTCTCTTGCCCAATTTCTCTCTCCCATGCAATTGCCTGTTATCTCGAAGCAAATGTAAAACAAAGGTGGAGAACCAACACGAACTTTGCAAAATGGGGTGCTGAATCACAACCAGGTCTCCAGTTATTACAGCAATACAAATAAGCATGCATGGCCAAACTTCATACCTTACCGCATCCTGGCAATTTTCCATTTCTATTTTACATTCTGCCATGTTGCTGTGCCTATTTTAAGATGTAAGTCATATTAAAATTAATAAATTTTTCAAGCTACCTAAACTAGTTTAATGAAAAAGAATTGAGGATTAGGTCATGACACTGCAATATTTTTGGTTTATCTCTTTATTTTTTCTTTATTTCTTATGGACCAGTAAAGAATCGTTCATTATCTTCGACACTGTAAGTAGGATCCTTTAATATGTACAGTTATGTTAAAAGAATGCTGAAACTGTAAAACCAAGAACCAAGTACTCTTCAGTTAAGAAATCAGGATTAAGGTTGCCTGTGCCATACTGCCTCAGCCTTCATGTGAATCTGATGTGATCCAGTCTTTTACTACAAAGTCACTTCATTTTTTTGCCCCATTTTTAGCACTTATACTTTATTATAACTGAGCTGTTTGCCAGCACTGAGAAGTCCACTGTCACAACCTCCTGAAAGACTCAATGTCATCGTCATCACATCTGAAGCAATGAAGAATGCTGAAGAAAGGAAACGCTAGGAGACTAAGGTCAAAATTGCAGACTGCCCAGTAAATAGGAGTCATCAGCTGGAGATGTAGCTGAATACTTTGTGTTTTATAGCATCAAGCAGAGACTATGGATTTTGTGGTAGCTGGGATGGCTCATCCCTTCCGTGTGCTCTGGCATTCCTACTGAACTAAAGCCAAATTAATCGGCACCTCTCAACTTCTTTTTCTCTCTTGGCCCCAGTGCACACATACATGCACACTCAACAACCCCAAGAAGTGATGTGACTGTCCCAAGGAGTAGCTAATGCAGTGAGCCCATCAAGCCTCGATGCTTACCTCTGCTCTCCACTTCATGTGGAAGACACTCAGGTGCTTGAAAGGTTGGTGACAAAATAGCAGATTAAGGTTAATGAGTCTGTCATCCCGGCCAGCCAGAAAATGAGGAATACAGAGAAAGTAGCATGGTGTAAAAAAACTGCGTGTAAGTAATCTGACACACACTTCATGCAAATTGAGCCCATAAGGATCAGCACATAAGGATCTACTCATGACTAGTCCTTTAAGGCAGAGTCCAGGATAAGGTCCTTCCCAAAGACCATGAGCCAGCTCGACCCTCAAAGCCCCCAAGCCACAGCAGCAGAGCCATCAGTCCAGCTATGGGGATGATGGGCCTCCTGAAAGGTAAGACCCATTAGCAAGCGAAGAGCACTGGGCTACTGTGGCCACTTGCCTTCTGGGCTGGAAGAGCCTCATGTCCGGGAATGGAGAGGAGGAACTCAAATTGTTCAAGGCCACCAGGCCAGATACACCTGGCTGGGGTGTCCAGCCTTGGATATAGGCAAGAAACCAGGGCCGTTGATCACAACAGCAAAGGGACTCTGAGTGCTCGGGGAACATCCCAGCCACATGCTGACTAAAGCCTTTGCCAGATGGCGCAGGGTCATGACTGAAATCAGTCACTGAGTTTAGTTAAGGAGATTGTTTTCAATAAATGGTCATTTTCTAAGCTGATGAGTAATTTGAAGGTGCTTTCTGTTTTTGATGCACATAATGTAGTTAGTTTAAATGACTATTTTTTAAAAACCACTAAAGTAAGGCTATTCAGACTATTTCTTTTGTGCTTTTAGCACTATCACTTTCATATAAAAATAACAAAGTTATGTTATTTTTTTCTGATTACTGCTTATTTTACCTGCCCCAGCCTAATCAGAATCCCCTGCAGTACCAGCACACGCATACTTGCCCTCAGCCTTGCAGCAGAAAGGTTCAAGATCCGGGAGAGTGGGTAAAGACTTTCTTTTTGGAAGAATATAAAAAAAAAAAGAGTTCATGCAAGAAAAAAAGTTATGATAAGTATTTAAAAGCCATAAATACCTGTCATATTACCTTCTTGAGGTAAGATTTTTGCCATACATTCAACACAATTCAGCATAACATTGAGCACCTGACTGCAGTTCCATTTACCTCATTGAAAAAAAAAAACCAGAATAAATCCATTCTATTCAGAGGAATTAAATCATTTTAAAAGGGATCAGAGGTCACCAGTAGGCGTATGAAATCTAGGCAAATTTACATGATGTAGGAGTCCCCAGCTTTTTAGCCACAGTGCAGCTATTAAATGAATGATCAGCAGTTCATTATATTAGTGTTGGCACGCAGCATGATGCACCAGATGACTGAGTAACACATTTCAAATGATTACTGTGAATTAGATTTCGCTCACACTTGCACTGAGGGCTGCTCACCATTATCTTCTACAGAGATCTTTTAGCACATTAGCTTTAGGAGAGATTGTACCTAAATGATTTCTCCCCATAGACAGAGAGATGTAGCCGGAGAAGAAGGGGATAGATAGCCCATGCCCAGAAAGGTCAAGCTGGGCACTGGAGAAGACAGTTCCTACACGGAGTTTCAACATCCCTATGCAGCATCTCCTACCAAGGGTGGAAAACACTGCCGATCTCTGTGCTCCCAGAATAGTTCATCCAGGACCTAGGACACTATAAATGAATAAATGCTGTTTACATTTCCACTCACCATCAGGAGAGTTTGGGGGTCTCTTTTGGTTTTGTGTGCCATGTCGTGAGGTACGTTCCCTCGCTTCCCCCTCTCATTATCAGTAAAACCTACTGGTTATGTGGATATTGCCTTATCTTTATCCCAGTCAAGCTTTTTTTTTAATCTGCACTCTGGTATATATTGCTTAATAGCATCCCCACACAGTCATTTGGCAGCTAAACACATGGCTCATGAAATGAAGGCAGTAAGGAAATGGAAAGATGCTCTGGGCTGTGGTCACATCTCCCACTCTGGGAGACCCAGGCACTTATAAACAGTAGCTCATGCCAGATCCTACACAGCCAAGGCATTGAAAAGGATTTCAAAATGTACCAAAATGCAGAGAGCCTGGGCTGTTTTTTTCTGCTGCCTCTCCATTCCTCATTACAGGCTCAAAATAGCACTTTTCTCACAAACGATACTACTGCCACATGAGTAAAAGACCCAGAGCACGAGCTAGCAAGATCTCTAGCTGAGATAAGAGTTTGCAACTCTGTGCATCAAAAAGGCTCCCTTCATCCAGACAAACGCTCTCCTAAATACTCACGGAGGAAGAGCAGAGTCTGTGACACAGCAGTCTGCTGCGGAGGAGAATCACTAATGGGCTCCCTTATCTCTTGGCAAAAGCTGCCGGTGATCACGATTTCCATTTCCACCAATTGCCACCTCCCATTAAATCAATCTGCCTCCTGCAGCATGCAGACAAATAAGATATTTGCGGCGCTGGTACACGCAGGCACCTCAATGCCCAGCTGGGTCAGCTGCACAGTGCAATTTGTCAGGGGTAGCTCTGGAGAGGAAGGCAAAAAAAAAAAAAAAAAAAAAAGGAGACTAAAAAGCCAGTGTTATGATTTACAGATATTTTTGTGTTTTCTTGGTTTTTTTTCCCCTCACTTCTTCTTTATGTTCAGTTTCTTGACCCCTGTCCCTCCCAGCTGTGCCTGACTTGTTGCTGAGCCCGAAGTGGAAACCTTTGCAGCTCCTGGACAACGTGCACTGCTTTGGATTGATCTGATGGGCACAGGGCTCCCTCCGGAACTACAGAAGGACTTGGAAACACCTTACATTTTACTGCATCCAGTATTCAGGCCCCTTTTTCAGGGTCAGAATTTACAATCCCAATGGGGCACCCATCCCTTCCCAACTTTCTGACCTGTTCCAGCTTGCAGACCCTCCCTCCTTTCCCGGGGGCACCCCAGGGGGAGATCCAGGCCTGCTGGCAGCGCGTTTGCATTTCTTAGGCCGCAGATCCACATCCATTTTGTTTGGCAGTGGAGTCGGTGGTGTCAGCCCAGCTGATGGATGGGATGCTCGAGGTGCGGGCGCCTCAGGGGAAGGGTGCACTCTCGAAGGTGACAGCGTTGTCACTCCGCGGCATGGGATGAGCCGCAGCTGCAGACCCTGCCATTCACCACTTCTCTTTTACCCGCTCCCCCCACCAAATCCGGGTGCAGAAAATCGCTCCCCTGAGGAAGCTGCATTACTCCTTGATTTTCATACCCCGTGCTTGGCCGTGACTACTGAGAAGGGGCAATAGATGATGGGGCCCTGATGAAGTAGCTGCTCTGCAGAATGGGCTTTGAAGCGCCTCTAAGTTCAGTGTTGTTGGGATCTAGGGACTTATTTTGTTTTTTTATGAAGACAGAGCTTGTTTGCAAATATGAAGTGAAAAATCCCAAGATTAAAACATTTTACATTTTATGTTTTCATTCTGGAAAGAATTTACCTTTTTGATCTCTCCTTCAGGAGCCAGAAGGGCCAGGACCAGTCCCCTCTCCTTTCCTCCTATTATATAGCACCCTCTGAAAGACCACTAGGCTCCTCTTGGTGTTTAGATATAACGGTGAGGGGCACATCACAAAGTCCTTAGAAAAATAAATTCGCTATGACTGAGGTAAATTAATTGGGGAGTTGATTTATTTTCTTAAAAGTCCGAAGACCCACCTATTTGGTGACTGGGTTGGTTTGAATAGGATTTGGGGGCCCAGCATTCAACCTGTGCTTTGAAAATGTTCCCACAGAGCATTTGCTCTGTTCAGACCCAGGACGTGATGGCGAGATACCAATAAGTGAGTCAGTGAGGTTCTGTGAATCTGTTATCAGACAGCAACAATCATTTGTGGAAATGTCTTTTGTAGGAACAGAAGAGTCTATTTGATGGTAGCACAGACTAATGTAAATGAGGATTAATTAATGTTTTCCCGCAGTGATGTTGGCACTGATAGTGCCTTATTCATGTAATTTAATTTCTATTGACAGGCTGCTAATGGGAATGGATAGCAATGGGTGTGTCCTCCATCAGGCACGCTCTGCCACAAAAATAATTCTCCAAACTGGCAGTTGGACTTGTTCATCGCGAGAAACGTGAGGCAATAAAAGGGGACTATTTGGAAACTGGAAACAAAGGAACTTATTGTCTGATTCATGGTGATTGTCTCACAGCTGTTTGAACTAGGGTGAATTTGGGGGTTCAGGTTTTGTCAGAACTAAAGCTTAGTTTTGATTCTGCCCCTAATTCTTCTTTTGCAGCTTCATGCTGGGAAAGAGCATTTTTAAAAAAGGTTGATGCGTAGGTTCAGCCCCTGCCTTCTGTCCCTCTCTTTCTATAGCCTGGCCCCACACCTGGACCAGAGCAGAGAGGAGCCTGAATGCCTAGGGGATGCCTGGGATGCGCAAGATGAAGGAAAGGTGTAGCTGGGAGAGACTGGGGATAATATGCACTAAGTTAGGTCCTAGCTGTAGGTAATGTAGGTAAATCCTACATTTACGAAGGCACAGAAGTCTGTGCAATGAGATATACCAATGGTATTGCTAGCAGGAAACTGTGGATGGTAGAGCTGGGCAGGTAGGTAGAAGGCACTGACAACAGAAAGAAACATCATCTAGTTCTTCAGTATGGGAGGGAAGGAATCAGGAGCATGGGAATTCCTCCAAGAGTCCTCCAAGCAGGGTGTCAGGTCCCCCCACTTTGAACATGTCTCCCGTTTTCAGCTCAAAGGTTATTCTAAACTACCAACCAGAAATAACCACTGATGTTCAGAGATGGATTGCGTTCAGCAAGAGGACTTCAAGTCGAGATTTCCCACCATGGACTAAGGAAAATGGGTCAGTTTTCTTGTGTTCACCATTCAAGTCAACTGTACACGTTCTGCAACTGTTTTTCTTAACGTTTTGAAGTTCAGCTAAAGAAAGAGTTATATATCAGTGATCTGCGGGAACTGCAGTTCAACAGAAATCATGAAAGTAGAAAGACAGATGGAAATAAGCCCAAGAAAAATATATTCCCTCCTACTTAGCTAAGTCATACACAAAATTCACATAAAAAATAACTATTTTTGTTATACATAACTGATCACATGGCTTATTTCTTGAGCAAAGATATGATTTTTAAGCATCCTTTTGGCTATGGGAACTCACAGTGAATTTCCAAAGGAAATTAAGTCACTTTTTTCGATCATATTCCTGCTCCTATGATAGTCAATAGAAGAATACCCTGAGATGTGAAATATGCCTGATCATAATAACCACTGGGAAGGATGGGGAAAGAAGAAGGTACTGAGCTGCCATGACCAACCTTTAAACAAGACACAGCAGCACGTTGTGTGAGAAGCTCGAGTGGCACAAGGTAGGAACACCATAGTCTATAATTGCCCTGGGTAATTCTGCTTGTCCCCACACGTAATGGGACCTGCAGCTCTCCTAATCTGATCTCCCATTTATATGTTCCCCATTGGCATTTGCTTAATCCTCATATCTTCACTCAACTTCATTGCTGTCCTTTCAAAGGGAGAGCAAGAATCTCTTCCCTCCAGGTATGCTGCTGATATCCTCATTTTCTAACCAAACCAAACCAAAGACTCTAATTTGAGGCTTGTCCTTTGCCTGCATTTCAGCAGACAACTCTGCAACTAGCAGAGTTCAGCACCTCTGAAAATCTCTCTGCCATCTAAGGCGAAACGCACAGAACTGGAGGGTAGCAAAGGCATTAGGGACCAGGCTGTTCAAATAGACCAAGATGGTTTACCCCATACATCAAAATATGGACCTGAGGGGGACCAGCTGTATTCAGAGCTGTGATGCCTCTGTCGACTGGCATACTGCAGCCTGGTTAACTCCTTCCTTACCTTGGTGGCGTAGCCAAGCTGGGGCAACCCAGCCAAACTTTGAGTAGGTGAAGCCGTTGCTGCTGCAGCTTCAGTCCCACTGGAATTTATCCCCAGTGGCTTTCTTTGACTTGTCCTTGCAGCTGTGAGAAGAGAGAGAACTGGGGTTTTTGAATCCCAATTCCTGCTGCAGTCATACCAAGTCGAGGGACCAGAGGAATGGAGAACAGCCTCCTTGCTGCTCTCGAGGCTGAGCAGCAAGGACATCAACCCAACGCTCTGACCCATCTGCCACCACATCCACTCCCAGGCCCAGGGCTTCCATCTACCACAGTAAGGCCATTAAACAACAGAGCAGCCTGGGACTGAGGGAAAGAAGTTCTTCATCCCTCGTCTGACTGATGCCAAATCAAAAATAACTTGAGACTCCATGGGCAGTAGGAGATAAAGGCGGAAATGGCACCCCAGCCTAGTGCTTTGGGCATCCATAAGGAATGCACATTGCATCCAAAATTAAACAGCTGCTAAGAATGTTCAGGGAACAGGGACAAGAACGCCAGGCTTTCTTCTCCTAGGTGAGTGCTTCAGCCATTAAGCAAGGCCAGGTAGGAAGAAATAATGACTCTCATTAGACAAGCTCACATGGTTAATAAAGACAGGCAGGTTTCCAGGCCTAAAAGCCCTTCTTTGGGTCTGAAAGAAAAGCAGTAGTTTCAGGCTAAGTGTGTTTGAGAACAATCACTGGAGTTTAATTAGGTTAATGACTTAGACTAGGTGAGTGAAAAGGGTTAGCACCTGCATTGCAGAGAGGACTATTAGCAGAGCGATAAGATTAGAAGAGAAAGAGCAAGAATTACTGCCTAAGGAATGGAAAATAGTTAGCTCCAGGTAAGGCCTAAGGTAAAATGCTAATAAAAGCCTATTGAGTCCATGGCTTTTTGCATTCATCAGAGTTATGAATTCTGGTTTCCAGGCTCATCTTTGTCACAAAGGCATTTCCTTTGTCCTCCCATCCTGCAAACACCTGCCTTTCTGCACACAGCCCAGGCATGTGGTCTGTGACCAAATAGCTATAGTAGCTCTTCCCAAAACTGTCTCCTCTCATAGAAATGCCCTAATTAGGCAATGATATAAAAAGTGGCTCACCTCACCTCCTTTCTTTTCCTTACCTAGGGGGAGAAGCTGAGCAGCAGTGCTGGTCCCTGTTAATGAGGCAGTTAGATGTGGTTGAGTAGTGGAGCTTTTCTTTCCTTCCAGTCTTTTCAACATGTCCAGATGTGCTGGAGCTGCTGCCTGCGTCAGGCCCCTTGCCTGGCGCTGGGGATGAGGATGTTTAGGAGAGCCTGGATGCTCCTGGTGTGCTCCAGCTGTGCTGTACACCCCGAGGCTGCCCTGGAGCTCTCCTGCAGCACCGCCAGCGTGCCCGGACAGGAGATCAGCACCTCTGTCCTCCCCCCCGGCATGGCCACAGCTCCCGGTGCTTGCACCAGGACTCCAGTACCACAGTGGTGTGGCCATCATGCTGATGCAGATGGAGCAGGCAGCTCCAGGGTTATGCACAGGAGGTTTTTTTGGATTGTAAATTTGATCTTGGGTGCTTCCTCCCACATCCTGGGGGATTACATTTAGTACCTCTATGCCCTGCAGGTTGCAACCTGTGGAGATGTGGCTGTGTAGGGACTGCCACAGGCCTCTTCCCAGTGATGGGAAGAACTTTGTGCAAATGCTTATGCACTATTGCAGGACTCTGCACTCTAGACCAATGTTTTAAAAAACATTTGGCTGTCTCCTGAGAGGTGGAGATCTGAGCTTCGACATGCATGCCTGCTTATGGTGCGCTTGGGTACCAACAATTTATTTTCTTTACCCAAGCATTTAGTGCCTGCTAGGCCCATGAACTGACCTTTGTGAACTGATTCACTGAGATGTTGGTTGAGACGTGACCTGTTGAGGAGATGTGACCTGCAGAGCTCCTCACTTCTGGCTGGAGTAATTGGCAGCGTCTGAAAAACACTGATCCTATCGCAATAGCTGGGTGCCATTGAACATCTTCACGGCTCCCATCCCACGTAGACTCTCCATATCCATTTCATTCGCAGAGCCAGATAATTACACGTCTTGCACGTGAAGCTACCAACGGGCGCCTGGCGCTGTTCAGCTCGTGGTGTCTCGCCACAGGTTTTTTATTCAACTCTTTTATCCTGGGAGGTAAACAAACAGCCTACTTAATAAGTAGCAAAATTCTGTCAATGCCAGTAGTTGCCATGGAGAGGATCCCCGGCGCTGCGCTGTGCGCTGTGGTCACCGCAGGCAGAGAACCGTGGGCGTCGCGGATCACAACGCTCTGTTTACCGAGGTGGGTTGGAAATGCAGCGGAGGGCGGGAGCAGGGATTGCCGGGACACAGAGCCTGCTAGGGAACCCGCCAGAAACAAACAGCGCAGAGCAGACGTGATCACCGCAATATTTAGGAGTAATTGCAAAAATCGCTCCCGTTGGCAGCACCAGGTTCATCCCTGCTAGCTTGTTGGTGGTCTCTCCCTTGTGTGGGTATTTTTCAGGGCAATCTACACTACCTGGGATCCAGAGCACAAATCCAGGCAGGGAAGGGACCAAAGGCCGTCTGCAGATGGGGCAGGATCAGCTCTCCCAGCCAGGAGGAAGGTATCACAGCAGAGATGTGAGGGCTGATAGAGAGGGAGATAAGACGTTTGCTCTGCCTGCCACATCCTCGCCGCACAAGGAAGATTTCAGGCTTCTGGGCTGCCGAACCATCAACTTGCACAGGGTTTGACAACAAACTCGCTTAACATATATGGTTACATTTAAAGAAAATAAGAGATTAAAAAAAAAAAATCTCTTGGAGCAAGTAACGTCCACAGATGCTTCCTAGAAGTAGAACATTATTTTGTGATCTGGCACCAACACTTTAGCAGCCTATAAAAGGTAAAGTTGGTACTACAGCCAGTCAGTTGTACTGTACAAATACGAGCTGTGAATATATTCTGGAAGTAATGTCAAAGAAGACCAGATGGGAAATGAGCAGCATTCATTCTAATTTAACAAAGACAGATAACCCAGAATGTGCATTAACATTTAGCTTTTTTAGTCTGCTTCCATTCAGAACAGATTCTCAGTATTTTCAAGCAACGGGAATTGAAGGAATACTTCCTCCTTTGTGAATTACGTTCTTTTGTGATTCGGGAAGCTTGGCATTCACAGCTAGGGGTAAGATGTTTTGCCTGGAAATATATGTAAGAACAGAGTACACCCATAACATGCTGCCTTAGGGCATGCAGCCAGCTGTGTGCGTTTTGGTCCAGGTAGGATGGATCCCAAGGTTTTGGAGGCTCTGGACACTTGCTGTCCTGCAGAGAGGTGGGAGACCCCTCATATGGGTTACGGGCAAGAGGAGACTGCTAGATAGACGGCCGCTTTGATGCAGAAGCTTCCATGCCCTGGGATGGGGCGGTTGCCTTTCTAGACCCAATTTATGCATTAAAGTAACAGCAGGTCCAATTTCCTGTTTCTACTCATAGATGCATAATGGTTTTTGTCACACATTACTTTGAGGACTAAAATCAAAGGATGTTGGAAGGCCACCAAATCCTCGCTGCGAATTTGTAAATTGAAGAATCATCTTATTGGCTCTTCCAGGACTGAATCAAGTAGGATGAGTCTGTGAAGGGACTGATGTGTATAGAAAACTGGGATTTTTTTTAGTGTGTTTATTAAAACTTCAGATCCTATTGTTGAAGCACTATTTGCATTCTTCTTCTTTTCTTTCTCTATATATTTTAAGAGGGGATTAAGTGCAAAAGACAAGCTACTTCCTGAACTTTTTTTTCAAGTTGAATTCACTCTTATCTAGATTTTTTTTCATTAACGGAATGAAACTTCTCTCAACTTCCAAGCTCCTCATCTAAATTTTTTTTTAAGGTAGTGGGGTGGGAGGAGCAAGGAACTTTTTTTTTAAACCCTAAACTGCAAGAACTCTGTGACCCCTCAGATTCAGTCACATCAAAGGGCCCAAGTTGTGCAACATTTTGCTCAGTGGAGCTTTGCATTCAAAACCCACCATTCCCTCATGCAGGTAGCAGTGCAACTTCAATGTGCCTTTAATAACCAGGTAGTCACTTGGCTCCAGAAATCTCTTTTTTTTTTTTTTTGGTCAGCAGAAATAGACACAACCTGTACTGATGCCCACTGCATTTTTATGCTTTTTTTTTTTTTTTTTTTTTTTTTTTTTTTTAGATTTTTTTTTCCCTTCCCTTGAAGTGCTGCTTCAGTGCTTCTTTTAAAAACACCAGAATGAGAGAAAGGCTGAAAACCATTTGAGGTGAGGCGGGATCACCATCAGCGTTCCCTCTGACCCAGAAAATCTGTGAATCTCTTCTAAATGCACAGCTCTAGCTGCGAGCTGGCATCATACACAAATGTTTCTTGCAAGATAAGCATCTGATTTAATGGATCCCTTTGGTCCCTTCGCTTTTTCTATGCAGAATCGCATTTGGGGCTGCTACGTGTTACTCTTGGCCAGTGATCTGTGTCTGCAGGGCGCAAATCCTCTTTATGCTCCTCTCAGTATACGCACAATACATCCAGCTGGTATGTGAAGAAGCCACTTTGAGAAGCAGAACGGGATCTCCAACTTTCCAGGCGAACGCTCTGCCCTTGATCTCCGGGAGCAGCTGTGCTAGCCCGGCTCCGCAGGGGACTCCGGCACGCAGGGGGCACGTGAAACACGGCAGCATTCCCGGGATAATGCCTGCAGCCGGCGCCAGGTCCCTCCCGGCAGGCTTACCCGTGTCCACTCTTCTCCCCGCTCTGCCACATACGTCCCTGCACCACGTCCCGTGGCGACACCGCATTGGCGTGTACTTGCTTTACATTTCTCCTGACTCTCTCAGAACCCCTGCGCTCAGCAGACACGATGCAATGGAGCCTGCTGGAAGCGGTGCCACCCTGTTTCACTGCCTGCTCCATCACCACGTCAAGCCCAGAGCAGTTGGGTGCTGAGGTGGCCACTGGTGAGTGCAGTGAGTTACTGAGGTTTGCGAGTTCATGGCTTTGTGAGCCTAGAAAGCGATTTTACACAAGGGAAGCCGGTTGCCTGTCACGGCCAGAAATAAAAAATGTGGGATGGAAAAACCTTAACCTGTAGTTTTGTGCAGTGTAGCGCACTGAATCCTCTGCTGCCCGCACGCCTCGTCCCACATTGTCAGCCTCTGCCAGATGAAGGTGCTAATATTGATTATAGCCAGAGTAATGACTTATGATGGCTCCTGCAATCATGGCCCTTGCTAAAGAGGGCAAAGAAAGCTGCATGAATCTTTATAGGCAAGAAAGACTAATAATCCCTCTCCCTTCTCCCTTCCTTTAAATCCTTCTCACCCCTCCTCTTCTGGAACATACACACTTTTTAAAAGGCTTTTAAATAATCTCTTGTTCCTTAACAAAATTACAGAAGCCGTTTCCTCCTTTAATAGCACTCTTCTTCTTGGTAATCTTGTTTTAGCTACAGGTTTTGATGGCGGAGCACTGTCAGATGAATCATCTGTCACTCCTCATGGTTATTTTGCCTGGCTCCAGGAAGAAAAAATTCTGTTTGGGCACAAGGTCTCCTATTCAGAAGACGTTTGCTTTTAACTAGGAGCGATAAAAATTTTATCTGAATGGTTAATCAGTGCATAAACAGATGAGCTGTGAATGTGTTGCTGATCCAGGACAATGGACTGCACAATCCTGGCTCCTGGTCATTTATTTCAAATGAATTGAGCTGTCTTCTGTAAGCTACAGATCTGCTCCTGCCCATCACCTTCATACAAAAAGCAGTGGATGGCACCAGCCAAAGAAAGGTCAAGACCAATCCACACGCAAATGGCAATAAAGGCAGGAGACACAAGTGTTTTGAGAGCTCTACTGAGGATGGTCACTTCTCAGGTAACCTTGGCTACACAACCCCCAAAAACTGAGACTTCCACCTACGGCCATTTCTGTACCTGGTCACTTTTAGAAATGTGTCCTTTCCACCATGAGGTAACTATATAGAAATGGTCCCTCATTCTCACCACCAGCACCCCAGGCCTCCCTATCCACATGCTCTGAAAAGGGAGGAAGGCCGCAGCTGCAGGCCTTTGGTGACAGAAGTGTTTACTTCAGCTGGCTCTTCACACCCATATGAACTACTTTCTCCCCTCTCTTGTGCATCAGCTACAGAATTTTACTCTATTTTCATCCCTTTGAAGCCTCTGATGACCCCAGTCTGCCCACCCAAGAGCTTAGGCCACAAGTGATCCAAATATAAAGATATAAAGGGCACTGTTAGTAAATCCAGCAGTGTGAAGCCTTCTCACCTCCAAGTTGAGTGGATTGCATGCAGAAATCACCTCCAAACAATGACCATGCAAGCTGCAAATTTTATTTATCAGACAGGCAAGAAATGTCAATGAGGAAGGAGACAGATCACATAAATATACACATCAGATCACCAAAGAGCACCAAAGAGCAATTCAGATAAACACATTAGTAACCAGGAAAAATCCATAGGAATGTTGTAGCTATTGGCCATCAATTTTATCGAAGTTGCTGTGTATGCACATTACGGAGTTCTTGCTCTTGAAGGGCTTCTCCTGATCTGCCTGATGCAGATTCCTGCTGCTGGCTCACTGCATCCTGCCTGTGCAGAAGGGTGTTAGGTTTTGGCAGAGCATCTTATGATTTGGTATTCTGGGTTTTTTTCATGCTGCCTTGTGTCTGCTAAAGGTGATAATTTTGAGGACTTAAAAAAAGCCCTTGTAGGAGTCCAGGTGACATCACCCTCACCGCAGCAGGCTCCGCTGGGCCTGAAGCGTGGAGCTGTAAACTGCAGTTGTTCCCACCGTCCTCTGTGCAGGGGAACGGTCACTTCCCTAGTCCTGCTGGCTACACCATTCCTGATACAAGTCAGGAGGCCACTGGCCTTCTTGGTCACGCTGCTGGCTCATGTTCAGCCGGCTGTCGACCATCACCCCCAATCCGTTTCCACCACACAGCTCTCCAGCCACTCTCACCAAGCCTGTAGCGCTGCATGAGGATTTTGCAACTGAAGTGCAGGACTGGGCACTTGGCCTTGTGAGACCTCATACAGTTGGTCTGAGCCCATCGATCCAGCCTGTCCAGATCCCTCTAGAGCTTTCCTACCCGCAAGCAGATCTACTCTTCCGCCCAGCTTGGTGTCGTCTGCAAATTTGTTGAGGGTGCACTCAATCCTCTCATTCAGATCATTAATAAGGATATTAAAGAGGACCAGCCCCAACACTGACCTGTCAGGAATACCACTTCGCCAGTTGCTAGCTGTATTTAACTCCGTTCACCAGCACTTTTTGCGTCCAGCCATCCAGCCACTTCATCACCCAGTGAAGAGTCTACCTGTCTAAGTCATGAGCTACCAGCTTCTCCAAGGGAATGCAGTGGGAGACTGTGTCAAAGGCCTTAATAAAGTCTAAGTAGATCATGTCCACAGCCTTTCCTTCATCCACTAGGCAGGTCCTAGGGTCATAGAAGGAGACCAGGTTGGTCAGGCAGGACCTTAGGTCCAACTGTGCACAGTGCTCCATAAGTGACAAAGGGCATAACAGGAAGTCCTCCTGCCCCAGCACATGGTAGATCTTCCAGATGTCTAGAAACAGTGGACAGCATCAGCTGTGTGACACCTATCAGTGAGGACTGTGTGATTGCTGCTCCACTGAACAGAATGACTTTCAACCAAACAAGACTAAGTTCTAACTTCAAATGTCTCATATTTTTCTCCTGTCAGCCATTGTTCTTGCTAGCTTACATTTAGCTTGAACAAGCTGTGAGTTGATCATGGCCAACCCCACAGAACTAAAGTGATGTAGAGAAATCTGAATGTATGTAGAGAAATATATCATTCAATACATCCCGTAAGTGAATCTATTGCATCTCTTCACTGAATATATGCATGTCCCTCTTCATCCCTGCTCATTGAATATATCCCTTCTGAACAAACCTGCATATTTTATTG
The DNA here is from genome assembly GCA_034781795.1 of Crypturellus tataupa. Taxonomy (NCBI): domain Eukaryota; kingdom Metazoa; phylum Chordata; class Aves; order Tinamiformes; family Tinamidae; genus Crypturellus; species Crypturellus tataupa. The sequence continues at coordinate 251,656 of JAWLRI010000265.1, forward strand.
CATTTTCCTGAATGCTGCCATCTCCCTTTGGCAGTACAACAAACAGTATTTCATGGTCAACAGTCTGTTCTGCCAAGGGGTCCAGATGCATGCGAGAGATATCTAGGCCTCCATCCTCTGACAGCAGACTATCCAAGATGACATCAGAAAGAAGTTATCAGTGGCTTAGTGTGAATCCAGACTGAGTTTCAATTACATAAACTTCTGTGTCTTGGATAATTTTCCTAAGAATTTTCCGTGGGGATTAGAGATTCAGTACGAGCTGGCTAGAATCAATATATCCAGAGCAGGTTTTCCTAATGTTGGTCAGATGATTTCACGTCTAAAGAGTCCTCCTATGCATAAAGTATTGGCTATTCTGATCATGAGTGGCTTTGGTTACTTCTATCTCCTTTCCTGCAAAGGATTACATGTCTGTGTGTATCACCAGGAAGGTTTTGACTTGCTTGATCTTGGTGGATGTGTCAAGATAAAGGGTTGGTGATCAGAGCTAACATCCAGCTTATAAAACTGAAGGAGCATCTCCATGCCCTGACCTGCTGGATTAATGCAACTGGGATCCACAAGGACTGGTTTCAAGAGCAGCAAGTAAATATAAGCATCAAGTACTTGGAGAGAGGCCTATAAGCCAGCAGAAATATCATTATTCATAAGAAAATAACGATGTGAGGGATGTGATGACGATGATAGATCTCCTGACAAAATCATGCAAGCAGCATAAGGAATATATAGGATGAGATTAACACCTTAATACATAATCACAATGAGAAGTGACTTTGATTATAACCAAAGAGTAGGAACTGCTTATAACATGCAAGTGGAATGCAGCTTGGGTGAGAATGACCATGAAACAACAGAGTTCATGAGTCGTAGGAAAGGAAGGAAGGAGAACAGCAAAACAAATACAATGGACTTCCAGAAAGCATATTTCAAAAAACTCATAGAACTGATAATCATGAGAAACAAGTCTTGGAGAAAAGGGTATTCAGGAAAGTTGGCAGGACCTTAAAGAAACAATAGTAGGGACACCATTCAAACAATTCCAGCAGAGGAGGGAAAGAAACTGTCATAAGAAACAGTTTCTTTAAATCACGGTCACTTCACTGACCTCTAACACAAGAAAATGCCTTCAGAGAATGGAAATTACATTCACTTGTATGTGGATGCGAAAGAATAGCCTAAAGATATAGGGACAAAAAAACTCAGAAAAGTTAAGATATAACAAGTGATATCACTAACAAGATCATCAGGGCAAAAACATAAATAAATTAGTAGTGACATGAAAACTGTGGGAAGAACTATCCAAAGGGAAGGGCAGCTACTAACAATGAAGATATGAAAGTGTTTATATAAGCGTTTAGTGTCTTTTTTACTTCATCATTCAGCAAAAAAGATCATTTACACCCAAATGGTTAATACAATTAGTACCACAGATGATGGAGAAAGAACTCAGTCTAGAGAAGATAAAGAACAAGAGTATTTAGTTGGATTAAATATTATGTGCTCAGACTGTTTGTTGAAGCAATCTCAAGACTATTAGCAGCTCTCTGAGAGCTCACAGAGTACCGGCAAGGTGTCAGAAGACAGGAAAAGGGAGATAAAATGTCTTTTTGAAAAGGGAGGAGCTGAAGAATAATACACAAGCCAACTTAATTTGAATTCCCAGAGAGAACTGGAGCAAATAAAGAAGTGTTCTATAAGCATCTGGAAAATAACAAGGAAGCAAGAAACAGCTAACAGGGATTTTTTAAATGACCCAGATATTTTTCTATCACTAGGGCAGCAGAGTAGGCAAGAAGCAGGAGATGCAAGATGCCTCTCCTTTATTAGTGGTTCTGGCATTCGTAGTAAATTTTCCCAAGTAAACTAAAAAACATGGCCTAAAAAGTAAAACAAACAAATAAACAAACAGACAACAACAACAACCAAATGAAGATCTCTTTAGAGTAGGATCCTGAAGTAGGATCTATCTACAGGGGCCTGTCTCCAGTTCAGAGCTGCTCACTGTTTTCTTTAACACTTTCACTGATGCAGCATAGTCCATGCTTATTGAGCAGACTGGTTCTCCGGCGCTCCAAGAGGCTGCAGGCATGCTGGGGGCCTGGGCCAGTCTTCAGAGCCATCTTCACAACTTCAGAAAAGATTGGGGGGAGAATAACACTATGCCTTAGGGATAAATGCAAATTTAATTTTGAAAAAAAAAGCTCAAAATGCAGGACAGGAAATTGCATGCTTGGGGTCTCCTCAATAGATAGCAAATGAAACTGAAGACTGAAGTCAGCAATATCATGTTTGGAATAAGAAAAAAAAAAAAAGTAAAAAGAAAGAGAAAAGAAAACAAGTATTACATTTGTCTGCAAGGCCAAGAGCAACTTCTTGTCACTCTAGTCTAGGGGATAATGTATTGCTCTCACTTCACCCAGCAGTAAGATCTGCTGAGAGCTCGCTGGAACTCCATGTCCAATTTTCAAGCACCGAATTTAAGAAAAAAAAGTTGTAGAACAATTGCAGAGACTGCAGTAAGACCACAAGAATGATCGAGGACCTAGAAGATGCAATACACCAAAGAGGATTGAAGAAGTCAATCTTTTTTTTTTTTTTCTCTCTCTCCAGTGTAAAGAGGAGACAACAGAGGGAGACATAGTAATAGCCTTCAAATAATGAAGGGTAATCATGAAGATTAAGGAAATATGTTGTACTCCAAATCCACTGCACAGAGGAAAAGTGGGACAAAAAGTAACAATAAAAGAGCAGTGGCATATATTTTCTGATGACAGACCACAAAAAGAGATTAGCTCGCCTAATTTCCATCTGGTGAGTCTCCTCTGTTAAGAGAAGATACCCCCCGCTCTGTTAAGAGAGAGGAAGGTGCTGTTTCTCCTGCCTTGTGGAATGGAATAAACTAGAAAATCTCTACACATTCCTTCTAACCTTATTTTCTATCACTCAGGTATCTGCAAAGTTATAGAGGTTTCTTTGACAATGACTGCAGTGAACTTTAAAGCGAAGGCAGGTGGTCAATAGTGCCTACAGCATGGCCTGCACAGTCTCAGAGAGATCCACAGTGAAAATAAACCAGTAGGAGGGCAGGAACATCACATCTCAGGGAGTGTATTTGGTTTCAGAAGTCAAATCAGCTGAGTGGGTTTTCTAAATTTGGTAGGTTTTTCTTTTTCTTCTCTATCTTTTAATGTCAGTTAACCTTTCCACCAACACCTTCAAGAGAAACTTTTTAAGTGGGAATTTGAAATATGGCAGGTGAAAAGCTGGGAGGAATTCTCAAGGACTGCATTCATTAGATATCTCTCATTTTACTAACACTTTTAGACCTTAGTACCAAATTTTACACATTGAAACCAGTTGACTTAGCCCAGACTCAGCATCTGCTTCTGGTGGCAGAAGATGTGGCCTCAAGCAAGCAAAGCAGAAAGCCACCTGGAGAAGTTAGGATGGGCTTCCTGCTCTGGAGCCTGCAGGAATCCAGGGCCAGCTGGGCAACCAGACCATAGGAAAGGGTGATGCTGAGTACCCAACTCATTTCCTAGCACTAACTCCATCAAACCTAACTTTATTTTCCTAGTAGTAGCACAGATGGAAGACTGATACAAGCACCACTCTAGTCCTTCTCCATCTTGTCTTCTTTTAGACTCTACCAGCAATTAATCCTAAAGTGAAACCAATCATTCTCAAGTCTTGTATAAATATACATTTAAAATAACACCTTTGCAGTCCAAGCCCACTTTGCTTCCATGAACGGTCCATATAAGCACGTACACACTCATTAGACAGTTACATAGGCCATACAAATCGAATAGGACTCTTTTCAGTCAAAATCAAGGCAGAATATGGCCCATCCTACCAGGTCCACAGTAAAATTCAAAATACCTTTCTCCAAATTCTACAAAGAGGAGAAAATCCTTCACTGGTTACTCTCTAGCTCTCTTCCTGAGGAGGCTTCTCCATTCATATTATAAACCCCAGTCCAAAACAGGCTTCTCATGGAGGAAGCAGGAGAGAAATTAATTCTTCACAGCTGGTTCTGTCCTGCAAAGCCTTGCACTCAGGACAGGCAGCTGTAGCCTTTCTAGCCAAAAATGGAAGGTTAACTCCTACTCTGCCAAGTTTAAGATGGAAAACATCCAAAATGATCCCATCTCCTTTAACTTTCCCAAGCAGACACATTCTGGCCTGGATAAATCAGATATATGTATATACATAGATATACATTTATAAACACACAAATATACATACATCACACATATACATACTGACAAAGTGCATCCATATACCTCTGAAGTCTCTATGGCAAGAGCATAAACCTGGACTCTTCCTAGCTGCTAAGTTCCTCCAGGGATGTTTTATGCAAAGGATATAACCAGCATCTTTTCCAAAGGATTTGCATAGCGGCATGAACCTTACACAAGCACACAGACAGAGCTCTAAAGCAAAAATCCCAGCCCAGAGGGCTGGGAATAAGGAGGTGTGGGATGCAGGCCCTCCACCCTGCCTCACGAGCAGCCGTGAGCGAGATCCTCCTCTGCCAGAGGGACCGATGCTCTCCAGCCCTGTCCCTGTGCAACATGAGCAACTGCTCACGCTGCAGGCTTAAACCCCTCGTTTAAAGCAGAGCGGGAGTTTTCCCAGCCCTACTTCCATCGTCGCCTGCAGTTCCCACTTGCTGTGGTCAGCAGGGGCTGCCCACGATGAGGGAAGGAGCGGCAGGTCCTGGCCTTGCGCGCGGGGCTCCTGCCCCGACCAGATGCGGGAGGGCCACGCGGGGCGTCCTGGCGGGTTGGGTGACAGGCTGCAGGTGCGGGTGTAACAAGAGACGCGCTACACTTGGCAGCCCGGGGCCTCGGAGAGCGCAGCTGATCGCTAATGAGTTATGGAGCCCCGAGCCGCTACCGCACGCGCTCGGCGTGGGGCGAAGCCTGCGGCTGCCCCAGAGCTGCGTCCCAATCCAGAGCCCAGGAAAAAAATACACGACCATGAGCAGGGCAAATCCTGCAAGCACACACCCCTGAGGAAGCAAAACAGCTCAGTGATTTGTTTTAGGTGTCCAAGGCAACCCAGGAGCTGAGCGATACCTTTTGCTTCCATCTAACATCACCTATGCCGCATGCTACAAGATGCAGCCGGGTAGGCAGGGGCTGGACGGCCGCCCTCGCGCCGGTCCCCCGGGAGCCCCGGCTCTGACGCAGGTTCACGTTGCGGGAGCTGCGAGGGAAGGCTCCGCGTGGGCTTGCTCTGGATCTGGCAACCAGGCTTGTTTAAAAGCTGCAAGTTCATATGTTAAGAAATATTTTTGCTAGGTTTCCTGAAAACTGTCACTATCGGTGCACGGCTGTAACGAAGCAACTTCACATTTCTGCAGGAGAAGAGACTGAGGCTCTGTGGCACTCGAGAAATAATATTAACTACAGCAAAAGGCACAGTGAGGGAACTAATGACCACAGCCTGAAAACAGGGTTGTGGTACCTACAGGAATAAAATGACAATCTGCCCAAGCAGAATGAGAGCCTGGAAATAGCTGCACCTTCCCTCGCTCTGCTCCTGTTACCGAGAGAAAAGCTGTATTAAAATTGGCAGCAGAGTTTCTGAGCGCTGTAGAGTATCTGCAAAGGAGAAACCAAAGCACAAAAGGAGCACGCAGCTTGCTCAAGATAACAAAGAAATTCTGTGATACAGCAGGTAACCGAGCTTGGCTCTGCAGAGACCGAGCATATGCTGTAACTACTGGATCATCTTTCTTCTGTATTACATTTGCTCAGTGATAAAAGCACACGTCTTCCTCCGCGGGCATATTGACCGCATAACGCTGAACGCAGATTATGAGGTTTTATGTTTGTTTATGATGATACATGCAAACAAAATACCTGTCTTGCAAAATATTTTGGCTGCCCTCCATTGCAAAATAATCATTAGGCAGGCAGTCTGAGAAACTCATTCCCTTCAGCCACCAAAAAAAAAAATCATAAAAAGTAATTAAAAACTAAATAGCATTCACTCATCCATTTGGAAGCCAGAAAGAGGTGCAGCTGGGCAAATGCACGGGCCCAGCAGAGTTTCAATGTAGCAACTTTAAAATATCCCACCAGACCAACACACGAGCCCCCTCCTCCAGCTACCCCTGCTTTCTTATAAAGGCGGTGGGTTATATCATAGGTTATTTTTAAGAAAAAAAAAATGCTTGAATGCAATTCCAGTTTCAAAAGGAGGACACAATTAAAAGCAGTATTGCCTGCTCCACTTCAGAGCCCTCCTGCTCGAGCCGAGGAGGGGATGCAGCGAAAGTAAGGGATGCTTCCCAAGGAGCGAGTGAGGCGAACGAGGACGCCGAAGGGGTGCGCTCGGGACAGTCGGGAGATAGGAAACCGGAGCAGATTGCGGCGAGTGGGAACCGTGGGCGGAAAGGGAGAAGCAGGTCCGTAGGTGGGGAAGCAGGAAAGCAGGAGCGAGGGGAGCGGGGCGGACAAGAGGATTTCGAAGCGTAGCTCGCCAGCTGGCACACACATAGCAGCTGCCGCGGTGTCAGCCTAGGAGAGGAGCTGCAGCTGCACGCTGGCCATGAATAGCAGCGGAGCAGCGTGCCGGCCGGCCGGCTGCTGCAGGGACGGGCGCTGAAAGGCACCGGGGAGGCTCGCTGAAAGGTTCCCGGCGCGGGGGAACATGACAGCCCTTTGATTTCCGAGCCGTTTGTTCTCCAATTGTCCCCTCCGCTGGACGAGCGGGGCTAAGGAGGTAAAACACAGGGGGGAGGTGGGAGAGAAAGGGAAGAAAAAACTTAGGAGCGCTGAGCTGGGCTTTGACAGCGTATCCGTAAGCGTGCAGTTGTCTGGATGTATAGCTTTCATAGTTGTCAGCAAGGATCAAAATCACAGGGTGCTTAAACTAAGGGAAAAATCTCTGCTCCGTTACTCTCATAGTTGCTTGAGCCACCACTGGAGGAGGGCATGATCCTACCACTTGGCCATCTGCTCCGTGTATTACGTATGGAACCGGGAACGCGCTACGAGCGATGCTGCGTGTGCTCCCGCGTGGCTGTGGGTGCATGCGCCCTGCGTGCCGCTACGCGCGTGGGACACACAGCTCCTCCGTGGCAGTGGGTGCAGCCATCCCCTGCGCTCCCGCAGCGCATCGGCTGCACGTACACGGCCGTGGGCTCTCCCACCCTGCCAGCTCCTCTGTTGCTGCCGGTGGGTGTGTGCACCACACGTGCTGCTGCATGGCAGCGAGTGCTCCCACAGCACACACTGCTGCACAGCTGCGTGCGCGTGCACCCTCCGTGCCCCTGCACGGCCCACGCGCTCCTCGCAGCGGTGCATGCACCATGCACAGCCGCGGGGGCCAGGGCCATGCGTGTGAGCGCACACCTAGGCAGAGCAAGCGCTTCCGATGCTGCCACTCCTCCTCTGCTGTGAATGCGCACACAATACACACCCCTCCACGCCCGTGGGTGCTCCCACTCCACGTGCACCTCCGTGGCCGTGGGTGCGCGCTCCTCACACGCTTCTCCAAGGCTGTTATTCCACAGCCATGGATGCTTCCTGGGTGCTACTGCACAGCTGAGGCTGCTCGTACCCCACGCACTCCCCCACAGCTGGGGCTGCTCCTACCCCACGCGCTCCCCATAGCTGGGGCTGCTCGTACCCCACGCACTCCCCCACAGCTGGGGCTGCTCGTACCCCACGCCCTCCCTTCACAGCTGAAGCTGCTCCCACCCCACGCGCTCCCCTGCAGCTGAAGTTGCTTCTACCCCGCGCGCTCCCCCACAACTGGGGCTGCTCCCAGCCCACGCGCGCCCCGCACGCTCCCCTGTCCCCCCGCGCGCCCCGTTAGCGGCGGCCCGAGGGGAGACGCCGTGGCCGCCGCCGCCCTTTAAGAGCGGCCG